>MOOZ01001121.1:329153-347921 GCA_002930495.1 Cecropterus lyciades
CCCCCCCCCCTCAAAACCCCTCTTAGATATTTTTTTCCATCTCTTGTACGGTACTTAAGAAGGCTCTTGCAAGAAATGTAAAAAAAATAATAAAAAAAATAGAAACCAACTTCTATGGCACAAAAAAGCACAAAAATAATTAAAACATATGTTGGTTTCTTTCATACACAGTACATAGTACATAGTACATAGTCCCGAAGTCGCCGCTCAAAATGTTTTGTTAGATTACAACGACAAATCTATGTTTTACAAGTATAAAATATGAGCGTATTTTACGTTTTGTTTTTTTTACGTTCCAACCTAATCTAAAACATCTAATATAAATCACTACAGCTCAACCTAATCCTAAACCATAAATTAGGTTTACAGTACCCTGCATCATCAATATTGAGGAGTTGAAGACCAATTTTTTCATCATAGTCTCTGCTTATCAATCTCATTATATATCCGTAAGCACCAAATGGCTAACTCTTATGATTTAGGCATGCAGTACCCTGCATCATCAGGGTTAAGAAGTTGAAGTTCAACAATCAAACTTTTATGTCACATCTTTGCTTAGTAATCTACTTACATATCCGTAAACACCGAATGGCCAGCTACTATGGTTTAGGTTTTAACTACCCCTGCATCATCAGGATTGAGGAGTTGAAGGTCAATTTCTTCATAGTATATCTCTGCTCAGTAATCCTAATATATATACGTAAATACCAAATATCTTCATTGGTTTTCGCCAGCAGTACCCCTACATCATTAAGATCGAAGAATTAAAGGTCACATTTTTCCTTATATCAATTCATCCTACATACCTAATGTTTATTTCGAGTTACATGAGTTTTGGATCAGTAGAAGCTGAGTTATTAGTCTATTTGTCGCGCACACACTAAATGAAAATTTAAGACATGTGGTTTTCTTATGGATGCCTTTATCAGAATTGAACCAAATTAAAATGGGACACCACGGGAAGCACCAGCAATTAAATAAAATGTCAAAATCGGTTTATCCAGCTCCATTATATCATCAACGACATCCTTGTTTCTTTCAATACCTGTTATGTAGCATGTTAAGGAATTTCTGAATTTAAATACGTCTAATTATTTGATTCGCATTGGTTAAATGACATAGCATAGGACTGATATAAGGCACTCAACAATGCATCCGCAACAATGCAAGACAAATTGCGTGAAACTTATGGTATTTTCCATGTTTTCAAATAACTAGAATCATAATCATAATCACAATGGAACTATGTCTTACAATCACAATGAATATGCCATGACTTCTTCAACCTAAGCAACCGACTAATATCAAAAAAACATTACTTAATTCTCCGGTAACCTGCCGTCTTCTGGTCGCGAAACAAAATCATTTAGAGCAATAATAAGATCTTTTTTTATTGCGTTTAAGAATTATTCAGTCTGTGACTGATTTTGAAAAAATACCTGAGTCGTATCTTACCAAAAGACATGAGAAGAACGCGATCCGCGTGCTCCCTTGCAACACCAAAATCTATACATTGCTTAACTTACAATATATTTTTCTAAATGACCTAGATTTACGCGCATATAACAATACAATACATTTCAAGTATCTATTGACTGTAACCAGGAAAGATGCAATAGATTACTAAAGCTTGCTTCAAAATCCCACAACCACGGGTTTGACCAACAGTTACAAATCGATCAGTACCGCAACCACAGTTAGTACACGTGTTATGTAACAGTACTTTTACTCGAGAACACTATTTACTTTTGCGAAATGGGTCTGCTCCACCCTGACCGACATTCGCCTTCGATCAGAGGAGCCATTCAACGAATGGCCTTGAGATACAGTGTCTACCGAATTGCCGGTTACTTTTAAAACAATACAATTAATAATTTATTGAATTAAAAAAAAGTTGAGAAATTTCTTTTTGAAATATATCATAGGTTTCTAAAAAAGAACCATAAGAGGTTTTTACTTAAGATGCGCCACTCCTATAGTGTTATAGTGCTATTACATTAGTGTTAAGTGCTGCTTTGTTGTGCTTTAACAAGTAACATTGCAAAATTATCAAAACCAAAACCCGACTGCTTAAAAACCTGCCTTCAGTTTCAGTTCATTTTTTGTCAGCAGTCGGTTTTTGTTTCTATTATGATGTATTTAATTTAACGCTTCAGGACTTTGCGTCAAAATAGTGACATAAAAGCAACTAAATATATACATTTTTGGAATGATCTATTTAACCTAATAACTCTATTGTCGTAGTAAAAAAGTCGTCTCTACCCCCCCTCCCCTCTTTTCTCCCCATTTACAGGCATCATTTTTTAAACCATATAGCCTATGTAACTTTGCAAAATGAAAAGATTATGATGATATGTCATTTGTCACAATCCATCAAGTTGTTTGAGCTGTAGCGAGTGCCGAAGACATGGACATACATGCATATTAAAAAACACGCTTTCTACACTCATAGCCCCACAGTAAGATTTTCTTCTGTGTTGGGGGTGCCATTGACACACAAAGACGAATACACAAACACCCAGACCCAGAACAGAAACCTAAACTCATCATTTAGAATTTCGTCTGGCCGGGAATCGAACCCGAGACCCACTGCGTTTCAGACCGGTATGGTGACCGCTTGGCCACGCGGGTCGTCAAACTAACATACATACATAAGACATTACCCTCCTTTTGACGCAGTTGGGTAATAAGTGAAGTATTGACGTCGCCATTGTAACAGGGAGAATTCAAGTGGCCTTTCGATACATTTTCTTTTCACCACACAGCTCTTCCACAGTTCTTTTTTTAACTTTATACTACTGCCTATGAGCAGTAAAGCAATCTACATACATTGAAAACTAGCTAAATTATTTTCCTACGTTTCCAGACACAATCAGGAGAGCAACAGGAACAAGAACGTCCAGTCAGACGAAGTGCCATTCAGAGAGCCCACAGGCACTACCGGGTTCTACAACAGACCGCCCGGCCAGGGCCGCTACCCCGTGCACGTGCATCAGGGCGGCAAGCACGCGCAGTACCGTAGACCGGCTGTCTACCCCAGCGTCGCTGGACAAAACAGGTGCAGCTAGTGATAATTTGGAAGTATTACATAATTTTTTAAGGTAGTAAAACCCTTTGTAGTCTCCACTTCTACATTGTAATAAAAATAAGATAAATTTATCATTAACTCCTCACTAACCCAAAACTGGAAAACGGTCTCTTCTCAATATGTCAAGATTTTTTTGTACCATTATCCACAACTCTAATCTTATTGCGGGTAGCTAAACTTAACAAAGAAATCTACAAAAATACAACCGACTTCTATGCCACAAAAAAGTTAAAGATAAAATTTACACAAATGTTACCTTAGTACAAAGCCCCGAAATCAGCGTTCAACATTTCACTAGATCACTACGAAGAAACTGTGTCTGAGCGCCGACTTCAGAATGGGATCACATTACAAGAATCACCCTTAAATATAAAAATTATCCAGCCAGACACAGAAAATGTTTATGAAGTTATAAAAAAGTAAAAAAATCTAGGTATCTTAGTTATTACTTATATTGATTTTATTTCCAGTGTTAGTAATTACGGATCAGACGGGACGCTGGATTCTTTGCAATACTGCAAATGTGTATCCAGACCCGACTGTAACCCTGTAACTGACAAACACGTAAGTACTGTGCCCATTCAAAATGAACATAAATAGAACATACAAACATTATCTTGTGTGAGAATCAAAAAATACCTATTTATTTAAACGGGAGGTCCGTTTAAAGATTTTATTCTTTTTTTTTCTTATCCCCGAACCCTAAGGGGTATTCCCTAACCCTCCTTGTTATATAAATCCATACCCTTATGTTAAAGCCCAATTTAAATTGGTTTAAACGAGATGATTATATTAAAATATTATGCTACATCAATGGTTGTTTTTATAACATTTCAGCACGCCTGCGGTTCTAATGAGTACCTCTGCTGCTACAACCCGCCGAACACACAATCAAACTCAGGTAATTGAATTCAATTGTTTTCATACTAGCATTACAATTTCCATGCGCCATTGACTCATGTATTACCAATATTGTTTCAGAATTCTTCAATGAAGTGGACGATGAACGTCCAGCCCTGCTGCCCGGACATACTAATATTGAAGGACCTTTCCCGCCCCCACCGGATGGCGTCAACAAGAGACCTAACGATAGTAGACGTCAAACACAAATTCTCGTTGGTCCGGAAGGTCCCGCAGGAAACATCGGAATTCCTAACAAGCAAGTGTTAGTCGGCCCCGGTGGCCCCACTGGGATAATAGGACCAGGGCAGAATCCTCAGGTTTTAGTCGGCCCCGATGGCCCGACCGGCGTAATTGGACCCGGTAATGTTAACCGTAACCCAGGAGTGCTCGTAGGCCCAGGCGGACCATCAGACATAAGACAAAGCGAATCAGCTCAGAGAGGAGTTTTGGTAGGACCGGGTGGCCCAACCGGAATCATCGGACCGCAATATAATCAATATAATCGTCCAGTATTAGTGGGTCCTGGAGGCCCCACCGGTATAATTGGACCTAGACAGCCGGGATTTTTCGGTTCCCAAAGACGTGGAGTATTAGTTGGACCCGGTGGACCAACCGGCATTATCGGACCTGCAGGTTTTAATCAAAGACAAAATCCCGGTGTATTGGTCGGACCCGGTGGTCCCACTGGAGTCATAGGACCGGGAAGATCGATTCTTGTTGGCCCCGGAGGACCAACCGGGCAAATAGGACCTAGAAACCCGCTCTTCGGTAAATGATCGTACTTCGGTAAATTTATGTACTGTGATAACTAAAAAAACTAATTTATTACCTGTGATTAACGTTCGGCGCTGAATTGTTTACGTTTTGCGTGAAACGCTTACCAGTGATTGTTACCACTTTGATGTAAATATTATTGTTCTAGTTCTAATGAATGTACCTACCCTAGTGCTAACTGTTATGTATGTTGTAAGACATCGTACTCTATGTTAATAAATTGTACACGTACGTGTGATTGTATTCCGGTGTACCCCCGATACAACGTGTACACTTGCAGGAAACTCCCGCCGCAGTAGAGAACGCGCTAAATTGAAAACAATCACCAAAACGAGAAACACCACTTCATGCGCTTGTCGCACCGACTAATAAACCAAGATAAAATATCACTGCTTTTAATTCGAAACATCCCATTATTTATATTTTTTCATCGTTCAATGGTATAAAAAATCTTGCGTAGGAGGATTAATGATATGGATCTGTCCAATTACTTTCCGTCCTGAGATGTGGAACTGGCGAGCGGATAAAAAATTGACGTACGGTCGCTGCTGGCGGTGCGCCAGCGCTCGCGGCATTTCCTTTGATAATATACTGCCACCGGCTACACACGAAATAATGCAATAACTGTACCTCAGAGTTAACTTTTCTAAGATTCTTGTGAACGTTTTACTGAAAGTTAAACGAAATTCGCGATCTACGTGGATATTTTATTTTCAATTCAAATCCCTCGGTATTTTGTGAGTCATATTAAAAATAAATCATGTATTTCGATCAATTTACGGATAAGAAAAATATCTGTGGGAAAGTATGATAAAGACTTCTTCATAATAATTAAGACACAATGTTAAATCTATACACCTTATATCATAGGCAAAGCCTTATTATATAATGTCTATAGATTTAACATGTACAATAGATTTAAGCATTATCAATTCACCTGATTCTGAAAGCAGATGCAGCTAATTGCAAGCAGTGTGACGGATACCAACCAATGGTAGTGATGACGATGATGGAGTAGAAGAGCGCGCCGGTGAATGTCCACTGGATCTGCTCGGTACTCTCATTGCCGTCCCAGCCGCGCACCTTCATCTCCAACAGAATCGCGTTCTCGAAGTCCTGGGAACAACTGACACTTGTATTCTGCAGCTTTAAATGTAATGAAATTACATGAAACATAGTTCACTACATCAACTAATAAAGAGCGATTGCAATAACTGGCTGCAGTTATTGCAATCGCTCTGCCGCACAATCTGGTGTTAAACATTTTCAGTCACTTAAGCTACTCTTTTTGTCTACACATTCGTGTATATGTCAACAATAGTTTTTGATTAGATTATATTATGGAATACGCATCAGCTATTAAGTATCTACCACTACTAAGAACTAAATATTAGGGCCGATATAATATGCATTATTAATAGTGTCCGACCGAAGCATCGGCTTCGGCTTCGGCCACCTACGGCACAACCTTCGGTTTCGGCCAAAATGGGTCGAAGTTTTGGCCGGAGCGGTAAATTCTAACAAGTGCCTATTTTTTTTTTTTATTTATGAAAAATAACTTACATCTAACATTACAGGTTTCCCTAATGCGTTAGTGTACTGAATAAATATGCAGATAAAAATCATTAAATATGAATTAAATCCAATAAAATTAAATACAAAGCTCAGTTACGAAAATAAAATCATTACGAATAAAATGTCAAGTAAAATGTAACAGTATAAAATATGAAATTAAAAATCGATTATTAAAATTAAATAGATTTACATGCTAACTATTCAACGAAATAAATTTAAAATTAAATTAAAATGAAATGTCAAGTAGGAAAACATCAATAGGAAATAAAATAAAAAGAAAGAAACAATGAAATGTCAAAAAAAAATACAAATAAGCATCAAATTAAAAATTAAACGAACTATAACGAATGCATGTTACTGCGATGGAGACAGGGTAATTGTCGTGTGGGCTTGCGTCGCCAGTTATGTATGAAATTCACATTATTTTAACCGGCATTATTTAGAAAAGTAGCTAATAAATTTCAATCAGCTCTAAAAGTTATTTATATCCAATCAACATAGACTATCTACAAAAATAAAAATCGTTTTTAAAAAATCCGTTTTGACCAATTTAGAAATGAATTTCTTGTGGTTTTTGATCCTTCGGCTTTGGCTTCAGCTTCGACCAAAGGTTGTGACGATGGCCGAACAATCGGCTTCGGTCGAACACTGATTATTATTAAGAATATTTAATACCTCCGCCTCAATGTTCTAATTAATGTTTCACATAACCAGCAGTTTCAGATATTGCCAGTTAAATTTAATTAGGCGTTTTTAATTAAAAAAGTACAATTAAGATCTCAGTAGAATTACCAAATTAGTGCCTAAAACTGAAAGCATCAAAATTCTAATGATAAACAATTCAACGGACGTATCCTTATTTATGAAAAGCAAATTATAAACAATGAAGAGTACTTAAAAGATTTATTATAGTGTTGTATAATTTCCCCGTTGAAACGTTTGCTAAGAAAATATTGGTCTGTACGTAGACAAGTGTTACTGCGTAAAGAGATAATGATGGCTGATCTATTTCCACGCTGAAGTTTATTTTAAGTCTTCGAATAAATGGGAACGTTTATCGGAATCGTAGCATAAACTATCGGATGGAAATCGGGATTCATATAAGAGCCACTTTATGCAAAAATTATCACATTATCATAAGAGCAACATTTAAAATAACACTCAAGTACATAATACATACACATGTATGCATAGGAATTTATATGTATACATACTTAATAATGAATGCAAGCAATTTTGTTCTTGCTGTTCACAACATTTTTCATGAGTTAAAATGATAGGAGTAATTATTTAAATTAGTTTTTTCTTAGATATAATCAATAATTACACGACTCCTAGAATTAAGTTTCTCCTACGTGACAACAGACTATCACTTTCCTAAGAAAGAAACGCCATGTAACGTCAGATTACGAAAATTTCTAAACGTCCCATACACTCAAGGACATCCATCAAAAATGCAAATATGCGGTGCCGTTACCAGTTACCGTACAGAGGTAAAAGTATTCTAATTCAGTAATATTAATTCTTATTATTGAGATTAATACCTTAAGCATTCCGACGACTTCCGAGGTCCAGTTGGTCTGGTTGAACACCAACACTCTATTAGTCATCAGCCAAATGCTCTGGGTGGTATTACCGCGGATTTGGGAGATATTCATTTTCACCTGCAGTAAAATTAGAAATAAAGTTTACTAGTATACTTATGGGTAAGCTGCATAATTTCGTAATTTATATCTAACTAGCGTTAAAATATCTCATATAAACTCTATACTCATATTCATAAATCAATGTTCATCCGCAATCACCTACATCTGTGAACAGGCAGTTGGAAATAGATGAAAACGATCTATGTAACTTTCAATAATAATTTATAATTTAAAAAATTTAAACATATTTTATAATTTCTAATACTGGAATGATCTATCCCTGAAAGACAAGTTTCAGCTTGACCATTAAAAACCTCAGGAACAAGTCAATAAAAAAGTCGCCCATACATATTTCAAGCTACATCAACTGCTATTCTCGGAAAAACTAGATGTTATTTTACGTCTCATAAGAGATACCATGGTTTTACCTCTTTTTCATGCTGGGACTCGAGGCGCTCGAAGGTAACGGCGCCAAGAATGCAGTAGGCCACCACCAGGCTTATCATCACAAAGTGTGAGAACACCACCGAACATAGTTTCCATGTGTAGTACAGGACCTATTTATTATATACATTTATCTATATACATATAGGAACTTAAACAAATAAACTGGATTAAGATGGAAATGAAGATGATGATGAAAAAGAAAAGTAAATTATTCAAAGCTGATAAGTTATAGTGTCCATAATTGTCATTATTTTTTTATACAAGATTCTTTAAAATAATGCTATTTCTAGATGTTATTATGATTTAATACTTGTATATATCAAACCTATTTCTGTTTATGAGGAGACATGATTGTCAGAATAGCAATAACATTTTGGTCGTTTATTATAATGATTTATTGAAGAATAAATCAAAATAATAACAAGAGCCCAGTTTTAAATGTCTTTTTTAATGGACATTGATAAATATTTTTGAAAGGTTGTCGTATATAGGAATAAAATTACCAGAGTTGAGTTAATATTGTTGTGATTTTCGTATTGATTGACTAAATTAGATTAAGAACCTTAGCACATTTGCTCGGAGGAGGTAGGTAGTCGGGCCGCTCCAGGCGCGTCTCCCGCCGCGACATCTTGATCTTCTATAATATCTGCTTTGATATTTAGATTAACATTATCAATGTAATTTACAAACCCATTAAACAATAATTAAACAATTTTTTTTTATCCGGATCCAAGTACAAAGTTCTAAAATGGTATTCTTTAGTACTAGTTACCCTTACTACTACCTTACTAACTTTTAACTTCTCCTTATCTTTCTTCTCAAAGTCCCAAAAAAATGAATTCAATCTTTAATAATAACTATAATATATAACTATTTCAAATTGTATTGTTAATGAAGGTTCCATTTTTCACCAGACTCAATGAAAGAATCATACGAAATCTTGAAATTGTCACCAGTATTTGTGTCACTCTCAAGTTCATTAACACGGTGACCGAAATATCTCACGATTGCGTCACACCGACAGCCTCCGTGCTCACGTCGCTGACGTCACTCGCGATTAAGCACTGTCGATTCTTCAACTGTGTTGGCTAACTCACCAAAGTACGTCACAATAATATACATTAATGTATTTTACCACTCACGAATTGAAACCTAAAAAGTGGAACGTGAAAATATTAACACTATGCCTGAAAATGATGCTATCATAATTAAATAGAAAAGTGTACGTACGATTTTTGCAATCGAATTGGAATTCCTATAAATAAAATATCCAATAACCCAGTATCAAGATTTACACGAAACCTCGCCAAGCATGTTCAAGACCGGATCACGCTAATAAAACATAGCGCACTTCATATTTTCCCACTAAATAAAATAGTTGGACAGTGTTATAATGTTGTGATATATTCGGCAAATATTTACGTTGTTGGGTGAAATATTTGCGTTAGTGCCGGTGCGTGCGCGCGCGCTCTCCGCCGGGAACTGGGATATATTGAGCGCGGTTTACGACCAGCGCCACTCTTTGTGGGTCAATCATTCCCAAACTTTAACTATTCCTAAAACACTTCCAAGCTCTATTACTAAAATCATTGTAATACCTGTTGGTGATATGTACATTACATTACATTATTCTAATATACCTACTCTGATATTGACTTCCAGGATCAAATGTTCACACTTTCACTAGTAATATGACTAAGCATTATTTTCGTTATACTTTGCTTAGCATGTATCTTATCTCTTGCGATTGGGCAAATTAATTATCAACACATGTTTAAATCGCAATTAACTCTGAAAAACCATAAAAGATTGCAATTGTCTTCTTGAAGGAATTATTCGGTTTTATAATAATATAGACATATTTCGATTTTTTGCACATAATTCGTGTATTACCTGCAGCTGTGTTGCAGATGATGACTTATTCAATTCTAAGAACATCAATAAACGAGACAATATTTGGTTTAAAGTAGAAAAACAAGGAAATTTAACACAATTTACTTTACTAAAATAGTTTATTTACATGTAAATTCACTTTCATATGTCACAGTATTTCTTATCAACATCTTAGTAGAATATATTGTAAAACACGGGATAAATACATTGAAACACACAATTCACTTAAAATTATTCATAAAAACAAGGAAAATATAATTAAGCTTATTTTCATCTTATTCTACTAATACACTATTTAATCTGTAATGATCACATTTAATTCGGGGTGTTATTGCTATTGGTCTCAGACATTCATATGCATGATTGATTTACTCGTATGCTAAGTGCAACCTTTTTATGAAATATCTCATTTATTACTAGGATTATTTTTAATTAATAATAAAAACAATTGTCGTATATCGTACTAAATATGTATTACATCTCTTCTGAAAGTGGCTTTTATCATCATAAGACGCAATTAAACAAGTTACGAAACGTTTCGTTTCTGTATAAATATTTTAGTCATATTGTATTTCTTACAGACATTAGTAAGATAGAAGATATAGTTTAAAGAAAGATAAACAATAGACAGCTAAACTCTTAATGCAAGACAATTTTTTTCTCTATTATATACATAAGTAAAACAAATCATAAGTATGATTGAAATGAAATGAAAAGAAATATCTACGTAGTACAAAGTCAATATTACTGGTATTATCTGGTGCTTTGGCTACATCAATCAGCATGTTTGAGTTTCAGACATACAGAAAGAACAGATCTATGACTTACTGATATCTTAATAATCTCAAATATACTACAATTTTTGCATGCATATTCATGTCATCTTTAAAAGTAACATTAATTTTATTATAGTATGTATTTAATTGAATGTTATTCTAGTAATCATACTGATAATAGGTATCACAAAGTCGAATTGGTAGAATATGTTTTCACTGTTCACGAACAACTCTGCAATGGTACTCATAAATCTACTATAACAAGTCCTTAATTACTAGTCACTTTGAAAATTATTTTTTGATCTGTTGGCACTAGATTTTATTCCATAGTATAAAAATATGTATATTGCAAATTACCAAATTAAAATCGTGATGTAACTTGACCATTAGCCTGCTCTGTGTCCTTATCGCTGGGCTGATCTGCTAGCGGCCTGGCTTCTATGTGCTCAGCTTCAGCGATGGTGTCTGGCAGGCGCGTGTTGAGGGTTTCCGGCGTGGTCAGCATCAACCCGCCAGCCACCAGCGCCGTCGCACCGAACAGTACTGATGGTAGCCAGTCCACAAAGATTGCCTGGAAATTAAATATTTCGTTGTCAAACTGGATTAATTATAGTGTGTTATTTAGCCGATTGGATTGTTTTATAGAAGCTACCTCATGGATCCATCTTCTACAGACATTTGCAACGAGTGATAAATATGAAATTTTGCAGCACCAACGCCTAAGCATCGCCAGCTTTAAATGAGACCCCTTAATGCACTTTTTTGAATAACGCTAAGTTGGCCCTGAAAACCTCAAAAAGAAAATCGCACATCTTGCCTGTGACAAAAAGAAACGTACAAACCGAAAAGAAGAGGACCACCACGAATCCAGTTGCACACCAACTAGACTCGTGGTGGTACATCATCTATTGGCAAAAGTTGTGATCTGGTCAAATAGTTTATTACCTCCCAGAATTAAGAGGTTATTTCAAGGTATCTATACTAATATTATGAAGCTGAAGAGTTTGTTTGTTTGTTTGAACGCGCTAATTTCAGGAACTACTGGTCCAATTTGAAAAATTCTTTCGGTGTTAGATATCCCATTTATCGAGGAAAGCTATAGGCTATATATCATCACGCTAAGACCAGCAGGAGCGGAGCACCAATGTATTGAATGTTTCAAAATTAGTTTTTTTTTTCCTAATAAGAGCTTCCGCTGCATGCGCTGCGTAAACGGTTAAAATTTCGTAAAAATTATGTATGACAGAATTGATCCCCTTTAAAAGATCTAAAAAAAAGTCAGCGACAACATATGTCTATCTTTTCAGGTAAACTCACTGTACCCTTTTATATGCTAACCAAATTTCTTCCAAAATAATGCATTACTTGCGAAGTTGTTTTTATAAACATAATATTTATTGTTATCCAAATAAATACATAAATTAGTTTTCTTTGTAGTAACTAATACGCGGGTAAAACCGTGGGGCGCAGCTAGTATATAATAAATCAATTCAGACACAAGAGAGTCGTATTCTCACAGAGGTATTTTAATTGGACGTAAATCACGTTGCCGCATTCCATACCCTACTACTTCATCCACCTAATTTTAATAAAATAACCACTTTTTCTACCATTTCTACACGTCATTCAATTTAATAGCCCACGTGATTAATTAACTTAATAACTATTTAGTCTCTTAATTATATCCTATTTACTTTATTTTATTCAAATATGATTTTTTGCGACAATTATACTTTTCCCCAATTAACCTTGAGGATAATATAATTAAAATTTTGTGAAAATTATACCGGAGAATTTGATATACTTTTGATAATTCTTTTTGCAATATTGAAGTATCAAACGAGCCTGTAGTCCACCGAACGATAAATATATTATACTGTCATCAATACATCATTGTAATTAACCCCAGATAATATTGGAGTCTTACGTAAGCCACAAAGTTTTTGCTACACCCGTCCCGACACCTGTACAAGACGTCAATGGAACGTACTTTGCGTTCCGACTAAGCGTATATCCCTAAAGGGTGTGGTTCTTTAAACCTGAACACAGCAGCGCATCAATGTTGTTATTAGGCTGAATTACTTGCTAAAGTTTCTAAACCACCGCATAAGTAAAATAAAATGTAACACAAAAGATTCTTATGAATTTAATGACAAAATACGAATAGTTTACCAGGAGAGGCATCTGCGGCGCAACGATGGATCCCACGCGGCCCACCATTGAGCAGAAGCCCAGCAGTGAGTGTCGCGCGTGCGTGGGGAACAGCTCCGACGTGTACATGTAGATGCCGCTGAAGGCTTGCGTGATGGCGATCTTGCCGATGAGGTACAGCAACGTCGCCAGCCAGGAGAGATCTGGAAAAATAGTTTTATTCCGATTAATTGATATATTTATCAAATAATTATATTCTTTAGACGTCTTCCACTTTTCCAATTACACCATAGCCATATATGTATTTTGGTAAAAGAGAATAACATCGTTTAAAAATATTATACTTTTAGAAAGATATTACATTTGTAGTTGAGATACTCGTAGAAGACGCACTGAACTAGTTTATACTAGTTAAATTAATATATTCGTGTAGATAAAAAAAAAACATTAAAATCATACAGCAATGTTAACTCAGACTTACTTGTTGGCACAAAAGCGATTGAGATGCATGATATACCGCAAACAGTGTACGCTGTCAACAATGTGCGTTTTCGTCCAAAACGATCCAGAACTAAGGCATTGGTTACGACCGCGATTATCTCTACACTCACCACCAACATGTAGTTGGTGTACTTGTCTCCCGCAAGCGACACCGAGTTGATCGCCAGCCCGTAGAACACGAAGGTACACGTTATCCACCACCACGAACAAATCGCCAACCGGGTCATTATGATTGGAGATCTCAACACTTGTATCCACAGTCCGTCATCTTCTGTATCCTTCTTTTCGTCTATAGTTTGATTTTTTTCTTCTTGAGTGTACAGTTGTTTTATTGTTTCATCAGAGAGTGTCACTTTGTTCATCTTTGCGGCCGACATTATGATCTCAGCGGCTTCTTCTTTTCTACCCTTGGACAGAAGCCATCTGATGCTCTCAGGTAAGATGTATAAGTATGAAAGAAACAATAACGATGGTGGGTATACCACGAGTATGAATGTTCTCCAGTAGGCAAAAGTCTTGGCGAGCATGGCGAAACTTAGACCACCTATTACTAACATGATGCCCAGAAATGCGGTGGTTAGCACTCGTTTATCTTGTCCAAGCAATTCTATAGCTGCAATTAAATAATTTAAATTTAAGTGTCATATTTAAGCTTCTTTGTCTTTAAAGTGCAATTATAATTATTGATGGTCTTACTCAAGATATAAGCGGCAGGGAAGGCGCTAGCGCCCGCAACAGTTTCCAGAAACTCTACAATAACATACATTTCGTAAGAAATGGAAAATGCCTTCAGAGATCCTATTGCTCCCACCAGGGTACAACTGAGCACGAGCGCTCGCTTTCGGCCCCAACTGAAAATCGATAAATGACAGCACATAAAATAGCAGCAACAATATAAGCAAATTTTTGGGTAGATGAATATATACGTACCGATCAGATATGTAGCCGAGAATGGGTAGAGACACCAGCATTCCAATGTTATGGATAGTACCCACTAATGTACGCTTCCATTCCTGACAGGCGAGATTGAACTGAAAATAATGAAATTATATAATGACAAATCGTGATATACTTCTCTATTATGTAAATAATGCATATATGTACCTATAACTGTAACTACTGATGTAATATCTTTTCGTTTTTGTTCATTTTTATTGAATTTAGGTATTACTCCAATTTGAGTAGGACGTTCACTTAAATAATGTTTTTTGTTGTTTATTTGATAGTTCTATATTTATCTGTAAACATAAGTGAATCAAAGCAAATAAACTAATTTGGATCAAAATAATAAAACATTTGTTAACTTATAATATTAAGTAAGTAATATACACATTTAGCAGTGCTACACTTATAAAACATCAGTGTGAGAACAGATTGAAGATGGGCTTACCGCAATAACCAAGGACCTATGATTCGGTTCGCGGATGGCCAATGAGGCTTGGCGTTACGCGCCGCCGACTGTGACAAATATTTGGACCATTGTGGCCATATTTGGCATCGTCATCTTTGAAAGCATAATTCTATTGATGATTCGTTTTTTACATAATCAAAAAAATACAAAATCAATCAAAGTTGAAACTTGAAATGTTTTCAAGAATTGTGGAGGTCACAAAACAAGAATATGTCACAAAATAATTAATAATTTAAGCTAATTAATAATTAAATTATCAATTTAATTCTGTTGTCGCTTATATCATTAACTGTACGTGAAGTAGGTAAAGGACAAAAATATAAAAAAAATACCAATGTTATTACAAATGACATAAAGTTATCATTTAAGTATTACATTCTGAACTACGCTCGCGTGTATGTATGACGTCCGCGAGTTTCCGCCGCGTGGCTCGTCGCGGGTCGTTGCTTAACAGATATTTCTCGTTTTTTCTGCCTTAACGGAGATTAAGGAAAAATGAAATATTTTTTGGAATATTGCAAAAACGTCTCAAATCATTTCTATATTTAGTTAAGGATAAAAACACATTGGTATTTATTTAAGAGTAACTAACGAAATTTAGGTGAAGTCATGAACTTCTTAAGATTTCGAGAAATTCTTAAATTAATTATAATCTAAGAATTTAAATTCTTTAACTTCTTAAATAAAACTATTTTTACAGATAAGAATCCAAAACAACTATATAATTGCAACAAAGCATCAATTACATATGTATGTTTACAAACTTCTTCGGTGTTTATCCGCATGCATTACACTGATGGTATCCACAGGAAACGATAGTTAAATCAAGTGGATCAGATAAAACATGCCTTGCAGTGGAATTAGTAGCCATAAGTTTCTATGGCGCATTGCACGCTCCGACAAACATGATAAAAATCACTGACAAAAACCTGACGTAATAATACAACATATTCTACTTGCTTAACCACGTGGAACATTAACTAAGCCTTTATTAATTTATAGATGATTTACAATTTTGACTACGTAGCAAGTTATATAGATACTTGTCCTCATTCGATCGTCAAGGTGTTTTTTTTATATTAACGAAGTAGCGTTCTTTGCTCTTGCGGCGTATGTGTCAGAACAGCAGTCATAATTAGAACTATTATTATATACGACCAAGTATACTCTGCACTTAGCCAGCGCAATGAACTTTGACCTACTCTTTTTCTGGGAAGAGCTCATGCCCAGTGCCTTTAGTATGAGTTTATTACGTTTTCTCAAAACAATGTTTCTGAGGAAACACAGTAAACTCTTACTAAGAGGGCACCATTAGGGCACTAACGTTAGGAATGTAACGAGAAACACTAACTTTCCCATAAATGTAAGACTTACTTCAGCCACAATAGTGTCCCGAGAGGCATAGAGCCATTCGTCGCAAGACCTCAGCTCGTCGGAGAAGCCTCCCTCAGCGCAAGGCAGCTGGGGGTCGAGCGGCGCGCGGCTGGCGCAGCGCCGCTCCCGTCCGCCCGCCGTCAGCGCGCTTTCCAGCCACGGCGGGCTGTACTCCGTGCTGTTCGCAGCCTCGCATTCGGGGATCACGCACCTGGAAACGACAATATTGGAATTGATAGATATTTCACGTAACACATATTATTTACAGAAACGAAACAGTTATTGGAAATTGTTAAGTCATAAAAACTGATCAGGTAATACAAAGGTCACAGAAAAGGCCAAATCTTGTATTTTATTGTATTATTGCATTTGCAGTGCCTCTCTTTTCTTCTTATTTCTGTAATTCTAATCATTTTCTCCTTTCCATATTTTTTCTTGTGCCCGTCGCATTTAAAACTGTAGTTTTAATGATGTTTACACATTATATTCTTCGTTATTACTGCAGTAAGTATATTTAGCTATGGATTTGTGGATTTATTTAATAGTGCGAATAGTTCGTGCAAAGGTTAAAATTACGTTAATCATCTCTCTACTTTAATCAACTCTTCAATACCTCCAATGTTATTGATCACTAAAATTCAACATAGTAGCTATTGAATGAGTATTATACATATAAAAATCGGTTAAGAACCAAAAAAAGTAGTGAACTGTATTGTCTTTATCTATCTACGTACATATATAAAAATACTTATAAGGCACGCTACCTCACGTTTTCTTCAACTCACGACTTATTCACCATCAACCCTGATAAGATTAAATGTGAGTTTAAATGTAACTCTTTAATTTCTTTTTAATACACAGTGGAAGTAAATACGGATATGACTTTCCTCGATTTAATTTTATAACATCTACATCATTTTTATTTTCATTGTCAACCCATTATTGTCCCACTGCTGGGCACGGGTCTTCTTTCACAATGAGAATGTTTTAGGCCATAATCCGCCGCGCTGGCCAAATGCGAATTGGAGAACGCTTAGGTGTGTAGGTTTCCTCACGATGTTTTCCTTCACCGTAAAGCAGTGATAATTAATTTCTAATACGCACCTAATTTTCGAAAAATCAGTGGTGCGTGCCTGGGATTCGAACCTCGAACTCTCGATTGAGAGGCCGAGTTTCAACCATAAGGCTATCTGCACATCTACATCACAAAAAAGTAATCCTATAATTTAAGATTACTTTTTAGTGACTTGACCGCGTATTATTTATTGGGTTAAACGCTTGAAGATTTAACGTCACTTCATATAACAAGTTCGGATCATATAGCCTTGTTTCTAATCGTAAGACTTCAATTAAACTCCTCAAGATAAACCAGAACAACGCACTTGATTTCTGCAAACACGTTAGAACAATTATCACAGCAACTTCAAATTCAAGATATATTTTAATACCTAACACATTTACTATTTTTATTAGATTTAAGTAGCAAACGAGCATGCAGTCCACATAATGATAAGTGGTTATTGCCACCCGTGGACATCTGCAAGCAACTTCATGTGGAACAGGGGTCCCATCTGAAGTCGAGCAAAAATGCGATAAAAAAAACCTCATTTAAGTGACCCGGCATCTTCACTCTTCCACCGAAACGCAAAAACTGCTTCACGCTAGAAATAGGTGTGGCAGTACTTCCCCAGTCGAACTGTACTGAGTCTACCATATGGTAAACCAGTGCAGGTAGTTTCTTACATCCTACAAACTAAGCCGTTTTTGCTGATGTACATAAAGGGTGAGCTGTAAAAAAATATTTTCCGCAATTTGTTGCGGCGGCTATTAACAAAATTATTGAATATTATTATCGATTATTTATAATTATAATAGTCATCAGAACTAAAGATGTATTCCAAATTTGAATTCAATCAATGGCACTAAGAAGTTTAAATTAGACTATGACGGCAATAAACTAATGAGTATAAAAAAGTTATTATCCTTGTAGACAAATGTGTGTTAATAGCTACGCTTTGTATTTAGCTATGTACGTTTTTTTAAATTCTAGTCTAGTTTTCAGTGTTGAAACACAAATAGAGTAGATAAGTAATATTATAACTACCGCTGATAATTCTATAAAACATAGATTGACCTATAATACAAGTATGAAATGAAATGAAATATCTTTATTTTGCATAGGCCTACGGTGGCACTTACAAATTGTCAATTACAATATTTTTTCTTACA
>MOOZ01001121.1:351817-378672 GCA_002930495.1 Cecropterus lyciades
TATTTTCCAATTTTGTCAATAACTAGCTCTGTCCCATATACTTTAAATATTTTTAACATCCCTTTTTTAAATTTTGTCCTTTTCATCGGATGCGATTTAAAAAAACACCACACAGAAAAAAATCTAAAAAACATAGAAACATCAATTTTATTTCATATCTAACTTAGTATCAGTCCTCCAAACTATATCTTTGCAAAAATATGAGAGTTGTCGCACATACATGTACAGACACGCGTAATATCGCTTATATTGTATTTATGAATAACACTTATGTCCGTAAACAGCTAACATCAAGGAAGAAAAAAAAAGTCGTCTAACAAAGGAGTACTATTTTGTTTTCGCCTATGTACTTATTTAAAAATCCTTTAACAAACCATGTAAAGTTAATGACTTTTCTAGATACTGACTAATGGCTAAGCTCACGACCTCGTTTATCTATTGGTTTGGGTTATTGGTAAGGTGTCCTAAATGCATTATAACAATCTATTCCTTAATGACAATGTGACGACTACCCCATCTAGTTCACATATTTAGCTTTTTTTTCGTTCGTTCTTATCAGAATTAATTAGCAAACGAGCATGCAGTCCACCTGAGGGTAAGTGGTTGCTGCCGCCCATGGACGTCTAGCCACACTAGGACGTAAGCCACGCTATAGAAAATGGGTTCTATTTGAAGTCGATCACACATGCGATGCTACTCCTGAGGACTAAGATGGTCCCCTCAAAATGACCATACCAGTGCACCGAAACGCAAGAACTGCTTCACGTTAAAAATATATAGGTGTGGCGGTGGTACCGCCCCGGTCGAATTGCACTGGTACTACCAACTTGCAAAATAATCTGAAGTTAAGAATCTGCTACTCACTTCGAATGGGCAATTCTTCAGGTTGAACTGACGATCGTATTACAACACATAAATATAAACAAACTTACTTACTGTGGCTTTACATTTAAGATTGATGCAATTAAAGCTATTACGTTTACCAGGATTACGGAGTAATGCCGGCAAATTGCATGGTATTTAGACGTTCAACTAGTGACTTCCTGCGTCCACGGAATTGACGAGCGTTAAGTAGAAGCAGTTCAGTGCGGTCACATTGGTTAAGTCATTCAAAAATAACCATCTTTAGGGTTCCGTAGCCAAATAGCAAAAATCGGAATCCTTATAGTTTCGTCATGTCTATCTATCTGTCCGTCTGTCCGTATGTCACAGCCGCTTTATTCGGAAACTATTAAGACTACGGAGTTGAAACTTGGTAGGTAAGTGTGTTCTGTAAACCGCTTTCCGAATTATGTACAAGAATAAAAAATATATTAAATTTAGGGGGGTCCCTATACATGGACCTGAAACTCAAAAAAAAATCATGTTACCTACACGTGTGTGGTGTCTATAGAAAAGTCTTAAAAATGACATTGAGCTTTCTAAAACTATTTATCTCAAAATCGATTGTTTAAGAGATAAGCCTTTTCAAAACGGTAAAATGTGTCCTCCCAATAACTCTTAAACGAAGAGAATGAAAAATCTGGATAAAACATATTTTGTTGTAGATGTCAAGAAAAAATGGTTCGAACAAGGCGCTGTATCTCAAAAAACTGACAAGTTTTTAAGATATATCAATTTTTCAAAAACTGAAGACAAACAACCGAAGACAAGAAAAACTATAACTTTTTGAGAAATAAATTATTTTCTATTTCTATTAAAGGAGAATGCACACTAAAAAGTGTTTACTAACTGATTTATTGAAAGACTAATTGCATCTTTTCCGACCGATTTTAAGAGACGGAATACACACACATAATCTAGTACAAATTACTAGAAGTCTGTCAGCTAGATTCCGTCTGTGTATTCATTTTCGAGTTATTCGATTAACACCCATTACAAGGAGACTGACATTAAATTGAATAAGCTGCATTTAAAAGCTTAACACGTTTTTTGACATAGACCTCTGGCGTTATTAATATTTTATTTTGTTAAATTTAATACAATTGTAACACTTATTGTGCATAAATATTATTCTTCACTCCTTCTCTACGCTAATTTTAACTCCGCCAAATCTTACACGTACGCACGCAGTATTCGAAAGTTTTTCGGTTCACATTTTAGTACGTAGATTTAGCTTAATCCATTACCCACGTCTCTTTTAACTAGGATTTTATAATGGCACTAAAAAAAGGTTGGAGGAGGTGACAAAAGATGGTATTTAAAATTCGTTAAATATTTTTTACTTTAGTCATGAAGGCGTACAAACGGATAAGAGCTATAAGTCATACACAATTTTAATATAGATATAGATCCTCATCACCTATAAATGTTGGCATTGGCACTAAAACTTAAACTACGGTCGATATATGATTATAATAATTTTTTCCCGGTTTGGTCCTAAACTAATAATTAATATAAAATACTTTAGACAAAGGCAAATAATTGATTCGGATTAGTTCTTGTGAAGAAAGCGTACTAGTAGAGTTTATTTACTGCAATCAGTACTACCACTTTTGCAATAACATTAATTACCTCATTCCAGAGTTAAAGGAAGTGGCTGGCGACTTTCAGAATTACTTCATTATTCAATTAGAAACATGATATTATAAAATTACTCCTGCAATTTGTTACTTAATCCATATCTGAGCAATAACAAAAATGTAACCTAGTGATTTTAAATTCAGCCACTCAATTTGGGGGTCCGAGGTTCACACTTCTGAGTTTTCCACGATAAACGTATTACAAATAAATAATAACTTGCTTTAACAGTGAAGGAAATTATCGTGAGGAAATAATCACACCTTTAAGAGTTTTCTAAAAAAAAGTGTTCTCAAAGATGTAAATTCTTCCATGCCCAACAGTGGGACAACAATAAGTTGGACAATAATACCAACAATAACTTTGTTATATCTAATTTTATCAAACATTGTGTGTACATTGTACGAAGTTCATGCAAAAAATGTTTTATTCAATCTTCTTATTAGATCATTATGCTATTATTTGTCATGACAATCGTAATCGGTGAGCATGTACCGCGAAGTAAAGAGTATTTGCGAAGTTAAACAAAAATAGTGGAGGAAAATACGACAGCGACCACAAAACATACATTAATACAGTGCTGTCATCAGTTTACTCTAACTTCGTCTTAACGACCACAATGATTTGCGTACTGACAAAAACATTTAAATTAGGCAAATCTCTTAAAACATAAAACGCTAGTAACATGTTTTTAAATGAAGAAATTATAATGAAACCAATAAACTCTACTGCCAAAACTGAAATTTGCAGTTTTTTATTTGACGATTGTTAGGAGTTTTCGTCAACTTAATGACTTAAATATAATATAATTTATCGTCAATTCATTATTGTCTCACTGCTGGGCACGGATCTCCTCTCAAAATGAGAGTTTTTAAGCCGTCATCCACCACGCTATTTAAAATGTCGTCCCTTCCTTCCCTTTTTTCTATTTTCAGGCACCATTTTTTTATTATATAGCCTGTTCCCTCTGCAAACTAAGCCAATTCTAACGAAAAATGTAATAAGTCACAATCCGTCAGGTCGTTTGGGCTGTAACGCGTGCCTAACAAAGAAAACAAACGTATAAGTCAACTTAAAAGTCATTACAAATCAGTAATGTATTTGAAGATGACGAATTTTCATTATACATAAGTAGTATGTTTGGTAGCGGATCTACTAAAAATTTAAAAATATGGCAAGTGGTCTACGAGACTAAAAGTTTTGGGATTCATCGTATAAAAAGTATTTTATCATAGATTTACATTTCGTGTCTGCTGTGCTCACAGCGGAAGTCCATTAATAAAATTTATGAATCTATCAAATGAAATATTTTATTCTATTTATTAAATAGGAGTTATCAATAAACTGTTAACTTATTTCAATTGGTTTAACTGTGAAATAAAATATCAGAAAAAGTGCATGCTTAATGTAATAAGCATTTTAATTTGTGAATTCGCATAGCTCTTTCCACATTAGCTCAAACTTGCCCAACCTGGTAAAAGCCCCTTCTCATTTTAAAAGTAAAATGAAAACTAGCATAGTAATATTATTAATAAATCAATAAAATACAGCCAATATCTATAACCTTATCCAAAAAGGAGAATTTCAAAGAAGTTCAAAAGAAAAATATTTTTTTATTGCACACCTGATGAGGTACATACGTACATACTTTTCTCCGTAAGCATGACGTCGTTAATGTATAATTTATAATGAACTATTCTATAGGATACGTTAGAAATGAATTAAGAATGCAATGAATTTAGCTCGTGACATACAATATATAATTCACTGTATAATCATGACGTATGTATGGTATGCATAGTATCTACTAATGGTTAATTATTAATTACCGGCCTTCGTTGGCGCTATGGGGAGAAGCAAATAAATAAATAACCGTATGTAACAATATGTTATACACTGTTTAACCGTTGACTTCAATAATAAGAAATATAAAATTATGTAGCGAACGATATTAACTAATATATAATAATCCTAATATATTGTATAACAGCGTTATATACTGACTCGACTATATTAATATAATTTTTCCTTAACATCATTCAGTCGGTATTATATGTTAATACTAAACACAGTTTGAAGAAATCTTTCATGGCTATCTAGGCCATAACTTACTGTTACCAACGTGAATATTAATATTTGTGTCAACATTATATTATACAATCTAACGAAATTAAGTATATATTATTTATTGTTATTTATTATTTATTTCTCTATAAATATTATAAAAAGAAGTCCCCGGCCGGATTTTTTGTCTGTCTGAAAGCGATAAACTCGAAAACTACCAAAGGGATTTTTATACGGTTTTCAACAAATACGGCGATAACTGTTGAAGAGGTCGCAAAAAATCTCGCCAACTGGGATCGCCAAAATGTTTTTATGCATATCCAACCCGAGATAAACCAACATATAATATATCTGATTATGGAAAAAACATTATTTTTAATCAATGCCTCCTCTTGTACCATACCATTATCTATAAAAAATCTGCAAAAAATCACGTTTGTTGCATGGGAGCCCCTTAAATATTTATTTCATTTTGATTTCATTATTTATTTTTAAAATGTTTTTAAAATTTTTAAAAATATAGAACTAAATATACTATGAATATTTCAAGCGTTATCTTTTGTTACCATTAGTTGTATGGGAGCCCCCTTAAATATTTATTTTATTCTGCTATTGGTATATGTTGTTACTAGCTGAGCCCGCGGTTTCACCCGCGTTTAAAAGAAATGTGACGTGACATACATTAACCGAAATTTTATACCTTTAATGATCTCTATTTTATTCTTTTACGGGTACCGCCGCCGTACCTTGTGCCGGTACCGCCGCAAATGCTACATCTCACAATTTTTAAATCTGAAATATCTTCGAAAATATTCATTTAAATCATATGTTGTAAAGGGCCATATAGATCTATATTAAATCAACAATGTATTTAAGTAAGTAAGTTTAAGTACTTAATTGGATAAGGATTAATGCTGTATTGGTTAAAATCGCTTTGAAAATTAGCCATTATTTGTCGTAAAAAGTAAATGACAAAAAAATGTTATTGTGGGATATCCCTAAGAGATAGACATATACCATCGCGGAGTTTTCTGTAGACCTTTTCAATATGTAGGGTTCAGCCTGCCTTTGCAATGGAAGCGGAAAAAATGTGATTATTTACATCACATGACATCACATTAGAAACCTTAAAAATAGCAGTATTTCTCCACTATTTAATGCAAATTATTATACATATAAACCTTCCTCTTCCTCTCCAATCAGTCTATCTATTAAAAAAACCGCATCAAAATCATTTGCGTAGTTTTAAAGATTTAAGCATACAAAGGGATATAGGGACAGAGAAAGCGACTTTGTTTTATACTATGTAGTGATAGCGGCAACTGAAGTACGTCATCTGTTTAAATTTAAACTGTCTGCCTATAAACGGTTAATGAGATACAGCTTGGTGATAGACAGACGGACAGACGAATCGTCGTACAACGGAGTCTTAGTAATAGGGTCCCGTTTATACCCTTTGGGTACGGAACCCTAAAAGCATCTAACAGAAATCCAACAGTTTAATACATGGTCGTAGTTACATACCTATACGATATACCTACCTATATACCTAGTATATAAGGAGTCCATAGCAGACTAACAACGTGACCCGAAATTTATATAAACTATAAGCTATCCTATCTCTCGAGTCGGATCAAACTGCACACTGTGCAAATTTCATTGAAATCGGTTCAGCACTTTAAGAGCACATCGCGGACAAACAACGTTCAACGTGACACGTATTTTATATATATTAAGATAAGCTATCCTACCTTCCAATCGTTTGGATAAAACTGCACACGGTGTGCAAAATTTAATCGAAATCGGTTAAGTATTTTCGGAGTTCTTAGCGGACTAACAACGTGGCACGTAATTTTTATAGATATAAGCTATCCTGTTTTTCAAGTTGGATTAAATTGCACACGGGTTTTAAAAACCTCAACGTCATTTTTGAAGACCTTTCTATAGACACCCCACACGTGTAGATATAATGTTTTTTTTTAGCTTCAGTTCCAGTAGAGAGCCCCCATAAATTTAATATATATTTTTTATTTTTGTACATAATTTTGAAAGCGGTTTACAGAATACACTTACCTACCAAGTTTCAACTCTGTAGTCCTAATAGTTTCCGAATAAAGTGGCTGTGACATACAGACAGACAAACATGACGAAATTATAAGGGTTCCGATTTTTGCCATTTGGCTACGGAACCGTAAAAACGTCGCCAAAAATAACTTAAGTTAAATATAAAGTTCTTGGTTACTTTGATGTTTGTGGTATTGGTAATGATTATACTAAAACTATGTCTGTTTATTCAATCGTCTATAAATAAATTAATCCATACATTTTATTTACTGTCCAGTCTCATTGACGGCCTGTTAATATATTACATTCTGCAAAAGGAAACTGTACCGTAAGTGTCCATAAAGGATCATAGGAAGTACCGCGGTGACCTCCTAATCCAATAAACACTGGATAATTTCTACAACGCTAGCTAGATGGTGAAACTTCCTTTAGTTATTTTGGCCTGCTCTTGTTTTGATATTTTACTTTTTTGTACAATTGAATGCCCAATGTTTGATGAGATTCAATGATTTTCTTGCGTTTCCGCAGCATGGTTTTATTTTTTCGTCAGAGCATGACGCTGATTGGCAGAGGCGACGGTGGACCGACCCCGTCTCTACAACATAGATTTGCTGCTGTCAATTGATGTTATTATAGCCTTTCCTTACTGAAACTAGAACTGAGTGAGATAACGGTAAACGCGTGACAGTTGACAGCGGCAAACTTATAGCGAACGGGCTGTATAAAGTATTTGTTTATTCGTTGAATCTCATGCATGTATTTCACTTTCATATTGTTACTGGTTTAGGCACGAAGAACGTTTGTGGTTATAGTATGACAATTATTTAATTCATCGTTGAGAAAGAAACAGGATGTAAATAAATGTAATAAAACAATAAATAACTAAATCGATATTCGTAACCGTAAATTTATGTGTGCTCGGGTGCGCTACGTTATATAGATTTACTTCTGTTCTGTGTATAATTCTGTGGTGTCGCGCTCCGCCGACGACACACCGTTGGCCAGTTGTTTAGCGCATATTACATTTAATCTTTGTATGGGGACACCACTTATTTTTTTTACTTAACTTTATTTTTTTATTTCTGTTATATAGCAAATATAATGACACATATATTGGGATAGTTTCAAATAACTGCTTGTAACGGTTCCAACGCTACAATTATTTATTTTTTTGTATAGGGACCCCCCCCCCTTTTTTTTACTTTTTTATTTTTAGATTTTTTCCTACGCTTACACACAATTATAGAGCTAGATTCCAAAATTCATCCTTCTAGGTCATCTGGAGGTAGGTTAGGTTTAGGTACTATATGTCAGTCAGTCAGTCAGTGCTAAGATTTACGACATTTTGACCTTCATATCTTTATAACCGTTTGAGCTAGCTTCATGAATTTGGGCTTCTAGATGTTCTTATAGATATAATTAAACACACGTAGTTTTTATGTGTTTATGTTAGAGGTTTTGAGTTATAGAAGGGTCAAAAGTGGTTCGTGTAAAACAACACTCGACGCTGGCTAGCCAGTTCCTTTGCTTGAACTTGGCTTGACACGCAGCCGCGTCCATCCGATGGTAAATGGTCACTGCCACCCATGGTCAATACAGGGTCTATCTCTAGTGATATTGTTAATTTTTATTAAAAAAATAAAACAAAGGTTTCGTTAATACTACAACAACAATAATTGTAGATAAAAACAGTTGGAATTTTTTTACATAATCTTTGATTTAATCCCATTGAGTACATAATTTCGTGTAAGTATCTGAAAGTACGTGTCTGGGTATTAATTATTTAAAAACTCCTACAACAGAATATAATTACATTCTATGAGTATAAACTGTTTATTTAACACTTACCATCACATGTAACAGAAGAGCTGAAGCAATTATCTCCTCATGTGTGATGAACACTAGTAATTAAGATTGAAAACCTAGATATCATGTCTCTGCATAAACTAATAAATTACAGTTGTGATTGTTGTTGCCAAGATTTGGGAAATATTCTTTAGTGTGAATCGAGTAAAATCTTATTTGGGATATAATGCTCCAATGCGCCGAATATTAAATAGCTACAACAAGATTCGCAATATAAATACCACAACTGCCCAGAGAAGAGTAAGAGAAAGTTCTGAAAACAGGCCTAATACATTGTTAGATGTTGATGTTTTTTCTAATTCCTTTCTCCAGTTTAAGTTAAATATTAATTCGTTACCTTATAATCAATTTTAATCCAAAATTTAACATAGTAATAATTATTATTGTTTATTTGCTAATTGGCTATAGAGTAATTAATTATTAATATTTAGTACAACTTTATTTATATTTCAATCTTTATATTTTTTAATCATTTAAATCAATTGTAACTGTGTATCAATTGTAATTGTGTGTTTTTTTTCTTAATTTCTAATTTCTTATTTTTAACACGCTGAGCCCGCAATTATACCCGCTTTTAAAAAATATAACTTGACATAATGACATATAGCCGAAATTTTACACCTTATATGCGTGCGCGTAGAGTGCGCGGGGTTTCTTAGGTTTTAATTTTTTATGCGGAACGCTAATTACATTTTCTAAATTAGAAATAGCCTAAGTTGCGCCTTACAACATCAGCTATCCAACAGTGAAAGTCCCGTAAAAATCGGTCCAACATTTTCAGAGATTACCCAGAACAAACAGACAGACAGATATACAAAAAAAAAATTGTAATTGATACTTCCATATGCATTTGATAAAAAGCTGTTATTTTGATATTACAAACAGACACTTCAATTTTATTTATATGTATAGATGTATCATTATCTCGTAATTTGCACCTATAATTGAGACTGCACTTAACTTGTATCTATATACTGTCTATGTTATTTCGATCTATCAGTGTTTGCTTTGTTGGTTCAATTAATAAATAAATAGATATGCAATTTATTTTCAAAGTCATGAGCAGACTAGAAATTAATTATAAATTTAAGAAGTACAACATCGTGAGGTAACCGACACGCCTAAGAGACAATAATGTTTTGTAAATGTTTACCAATTCCCAACCTTACCCTTTTCAATTTAAGAGAAGTTACCTACCAGACAAATGAAGTATTAGAACCTGAAGAAGACCAAGGGAATGGATAATAGTTATTGTATGTATATAATAGTAATCAAAGTTAAACACCTGTAAGGTACATCCGCAGCTAGGAAGATGTAGTTGACGGCGTATATGGCGGCCGTGAAGGGCACCAGCGCCAGCATCACGTAATTGAGGAGGTGGAACCGCCGGAACTGGCCCAGCTCCCGCATCAGTACGTCCACATCCAAACTGCCACCATTTGATTTTCCCGACATTTTGTTATTTTCCTAACACTTTATTACAACATCGGTATTAAGTACCGATTTTTATTTTGATTTTAATATTTTTTTAATTTTTTTGCGTCTGTGTTTCTGACAGTTTCGATGCGGTTTACCGGCGGGCGGTGCGCTTGCGTACGTCGCGGAGACTAGCCGGCGCACGCACAGCCCTGACGGACGCCACGCTGACATTTTTCGTTTACATTAGACTTCCCATCATAAAAGCGGAACAGGAAATAAAACTAAGCTACCAAAACCTGGATTTATTTCCTTAATTGTATTCCTAATTCATTCCTTTAAATTTAAAGAAAATAATTTCTCTTTACCTTGCCTAACGAGTTATCATAATTAAGACTATGCGTTATACATACAAGTACGCGCGACCTCCCTGATCATTTCATAGATAAGTGATAATTAATTGCGTCATGTGTTATATTGTATTAAAAATATATTAAATCAATAAAGAATTGATTTCAACTTTGTTTCAGCTTAAGGTATATTAATTTGTAGGTAATTGGTTTAACCTTGAACTCAAAATTTGCAATATAGGTAAACAAATAAAACGACTTTTTATCATTTCACCGTATCGATAAGTATGTTTGTACGTCTGTCCGCCTATTCGCATAGGTACCATAGTCACTAACCGCGAAAAGTATTGAGTATATTTGGTACGCAAATCATATACACCTAGTATTAATGTAAGCTCAAGCACTCAAGTGAGATAAAGGTATATAATTCACCGTTTTTTGTTTACAGATGAACAATTGTCCGTTCGTTTGTTACTATAACACACCTTGTATATGTACACATTCAGATATTCGGCTGTACAAACAAAATTTGATCAAGAACTGTGAAACTTGTTCTTTTAAACTTATTAATATGTTTGAATAAACAATATCCTCTCACCTTCGATTTTCCGAGTTGAATATTTGGAGAGTTAAAATGCTACATCAATACATACATAAACAAGAAAGTGGTTTTCAGAAATTTTAAAACGAAAAACACATTTTCCCAGCTATTTATAGGATACAAAACGCTTTCTACACCCATAGCCCTCACACTAGAAGGTGACTAACATTCGAAGGTGGTAGAACTCTTTGTGGTTCGACTCCAGAAGCACCACCGCCACACCTATTTCTGCCTAATAACAGCAGTGTTATGCGCTGTTGTGTTCTGGTCTGAAGNTAGTCCTCAGGAGTAGCAACGCATCTGTAGCTAACCTTAGGTGAGACCTTAGAGAGGGTAACTTAGATGAGATCTCATCTAGGGTTGATTACAGATGTCCATGCTATGGGCGGCAGTAGCCACTTACCATCAGGTGGACTGCATGCTCGTTTGCTACTTCCGTAATATAAAAAAAAAAACTAGGATTTTCTCCTGCGTCCCATGGACACACTCAAAGACGAATACACAAACACAATACACACACAATACACAAATACTGGTCGATGATCGATTTGTATTTTAAAACTGACCGATCTTGACCGAAATTTCAGTCTAACAATAATAGAAAACAAGGTATACTTTTCACCCCCAAACCATGTAGCAATAAAATAAAAATTGGGTAATCAAGGTGCCACGTATTAACTCGTTATCAAATAAAAATTGTTATCAATCAACTTATTCTCGGTCCAAAGACATCAAAGGAAGGAAGAGCAATCTCACATCGCGACGACGCGGATGACAATTAGCTCCCAGATATTTCCATGCACCACCACTGAGTACCAGTGAGTTATTATGAAGCATAGAGCGAACCTACTTCGGTATGAACAGTAGTCACGGGTCAAAACACGAAGACCTCGCGTGATATCGTTGAATATCCATAATACACATGATTCAAGTTCGAATGACATGAATTAGCTATTTCAGTTCTTTAGTAAATATTGTAATTTGGCAAAATGTTCTGCGAAAACAGGTCGTATATTCAGTAAATTTCGTCACGAATCTAGTTTTAAAAAGCTATCGAAAATCTACCTAGGATTTATACCCTTATTAGCACAATTGGCGCACTCTACTGTTACTTTACTTATTATTACTCTGTTACTCTACTTATTATTACTCTACAGTTCGCGCATTTGCAAATATCGCACTTTCAAATGTTTTTATTGGGCCTGGCGCATTACTTTCTACCTCTTCTTTTGGCAAATTTTACATTTGCCAAAAGAAGAGGGAGAAATTCACTATATATGTAAATTATTGTAGATAACTTATTAAGCAAACAGGTTGTAAATCAATTGATCTCATTCAATAAGAAGTCCACCGGCTAAGTGCGAGTCGGACTTGCGTACAAAAAGGTCTGTACTATTATCTATAAAAATAGCAAAACAAAACACGTTTGTTGTATGGGAACCACCCTTTAATTATTTTAGTTTGTTTTTTATATTTGTTGTGATAACGGCAACAGAAATACATAATCTGTGAATATTTCATCTTTTTAGCTATCACGTTTCATGAAATACAGTCTGATGACAGACGGACAGACGAACATGACGATTCATTAATTACCTAATAAGCAATCATGATGATTTCCGATCATAATATATATGTGATGGGCAACATTTTATTTACAGTTAGCGAACATGATCCTAGGATTGTCGTGGAAACCTTGAGCCTATCACGATTTTTAATCATGACTAACGCGGCCTAGAACATCATATCTTTATGCACCACAGCGATCAATGTCAAAGAAAATATATATGTGTAGTGTCTCTTTTATCTATTCATTATTTATTTACCGTCTTAGATTTTAATAAAGTCATTGAGTATCTAATACAGTTACTTAGTGGCCGCTGTTGGTTACTTCTGTTGGCTGCGACAGATATTTTAAACGAAGTGACTATTCGTACGGGTACCGGACGAATAATATTATACTTATTCGGCCGAGTACTGGATCTATTAGTTCAAATAGTGTCATAATTGTTGCAGATTAGGTATGTTTCGAGACAACGTTGATTGTTGGATGTCACATATAATAAATGGACACTTTATTTGGCACCTTAGATTAGCCACAGATGCGTCGCCATCCCTGAGGACTAAGATGGAATGCCTCGGAAAACTATTACCACACCCTGACCATACCCTTCAGACCAGAACACAACAGCGCATAACACAGCTGTTATTAAACAGAAATAGGTGTGGCGGTGGTCCTTCCGGAGTCGAATCACAAAGAGTACTACCACCATCGAAGATTTGATGTTGAAGCAAGCTCTATACCACATGGTATGGTCAGTTTGAACGCTCATCTGTGTGTAGCCTGACGCAGCACCGCGTAAGCATCAAATGGTTCAAGGTCTTTAAAATTAATTAGTTAAATTAAAATTTTCTCGTTTAATATCTCATTAGTAATCTTATTACTATCTATCTTTTATGGTTAGGCCTGCATCATTAGAATTGAAGAGTTAAAGGTCCAATTTTTCATTGTATGTCTCTTCATAACAATCTTATTATACATTCATGAGCACCAAATGGTTAACTCTTGTGGGTTAGGCTAGCAGTGCCCCTGCATCATCAGAATTGAGGAGTAGAAGGTCAAATTTTCATAACATCATTTCATTATAAGTATACAATGGTCTTTCCAAGTTTCGCGAGAATCGAATCGGTACAAGTTGAGTTGAGTTGAGTTGGACACTGTCTAGCGTGACAGTGCGAGCAGCGGATCCTAGTGCAACCTGGTGGTTGTGCGTTCTGGTGAGGAGTATAAAACTGTATCTCCCTTATAAACTTATCCGTATAAACTTATCTCGGGAGCAAAAAAGAGTTTCATAGTAATCGCTTCAAAATCGGTGGACTTTCAAACAGACTTTCAACACCTTTTCATGTATTTTATTCTTTCTATTCGGAAAGCTAAATACTGAGTTTCACAGAAGTTGCTTCTAAATAGGCGGACGATTAAACAAACTTTTAACTCTTAATTTACACCTTTAGTACAGAACCACGTTTTTTGCCAGAATGTGTAATACAAAGTTTTAAAGAAATTGCTACAAAATTGGTAGACTTTCTAACAATCTTTCAACCCCTATTTTACACCCTTATTGGTGGATTTTCCAAAACGGTAAAATACGTATTTAATTATTTCTACTCAGAAAGCTAAATATTCAATTTCTTAGAGCTTGCCTCAAAATAGCGTACTAATATTAGCTGATATCCACAAAAACTTTCAACCTCTACTTTAAATCCTTAGGGGTTGATTTCCCAAAATCGGAGAAATACATATTTTATTGTTTCCAGCGAAAAAACTGAATATTGAATTTCTTGGAGCTTGCTTCACAATTCGCGGACTTTCGTACAAACTTACAACCCCCATTTAACACCCTTTAGGGGGTGGAATATCAGGAAAATACTTTCTTAGTGGGTACCTATGTCAAAAAAGAAACTTACCTATTAAGGGTTGAATATTATTATAAATATGCACGTCATTTGTATGACACCCGGACGAATAATATAATACTTATTCATCCGGTACCCGTACGAATAGACGCAGCCTATTTCAAATGGAGTAAATATTGTAAATGGTTTACTTATTGTGCCTTAGAACTAGCAAGATACATTGTACTTTTGGAAAATAATATGACTCACAAAAAAACAAAAGTATCAAATGTACTTTTCTTTTACTTCGTTGCATAAGGGAAGGTGGTAAAACTTTTAAACGTTTGACTCTGAAGACACTACCACCACACTCATTTCTGCCTCATAACCGCGGTGTTAAGCGCTGCTGTATTGTAGTTTATAGAGTTTAGTACAAAAGAGACTAGACTAGAGACTATTTTAACATAACATCAGCGATAGCAACACATCTGTTGCCGACCTCAAATACGAATAGTATTCTAATCCTGTTTGATTTTGGAAAAATAGCAGAAATGAGATATAAGCTTTAACTTAATGGTGTAATGTTACCAGTTTACTTTACACTACCTATTTGCTACCAGCTAGACTTGTTTAAACCAAATGTCGTTTAAGGACATTTTAAATTATAATAACTAGGGATGTGCGAATAATTCGAACTTACGAATTATTCTTTCCGAATCGAATATAAATATTCGAGTTTCCAATAAAATATTAATGTTCGATTCCAAACTCGAATCGAACAATTCGAATTTTTAATTAATTAGAATAAGTTCATATAATTCGAAAAATTAGAAATAAATTCTAATTATTCTTTTAGAATTATTAGCGAATTTTTTTAGTGATTTCTCTCTAATAATGAATCAATTGAATTCACTGTTTCAACCCGTGAATATACTTACGCGCTTGCTCGTAGATATTCTATTCACTGATTCAACCAGTGAACGAGAATTGCACTGATTGACCAGTGAAGTTTAAACTGGAAACAATAGAAGAATTTTACGAATTATTCGAAATTTTCCGAATTATTCGAAATATTTCAAACTATTCGAAATTTTACGAATAATTTTACTTTTTTCGAATTATTCGTCGAATTTCGTGTCGATTCGAACGATATTCGCACACACCTAATAATAACTAATCAGTGTCCAGCTCAACACGTTCAGGGCGTATTAACCTGAAAGGCTTTCGTAACACTTTGATATATATTAAGATATACTACACAGATAACGGAATTTATAAATACATCATCTCATTTACATATTGACGCAATAATTATGTCATTCATGATAAATTACTTTTATATACGACTAACTAAACTACTCGTGCTTCGCTATGGGACATATAAATAGTCGTCATGTTTATATAGTGCAAAATATAGAAATCAAATGTAGCCTATAAGTTGACCGGGTAATTAAGCTACGTCCATACAAAATTTCATGTTATACGAACCAGGGGTTCTCGCGTGATTGACTAACAAACAGACACACAAACACACCATCTCATTTTTATATATTAGTTTAGACGACCCGCGTGGCGGAGCGGTCACCATACCGGTCTGACACGCAATGGGTCCCGGATTCGATCCCCGGCCAGACAGACATCTGAATGATGAGTTTAGATTTCTGTTCTGTGTCTGGGTGTTTGTGTATTCGTCTTTGTGTGTCCATGGCAACCACGACACAGGAGAAAATCCTACTGTGGGGCTATGAGTGTAGAAAGCGTTTATGTTTATCATATAGATAACTATTCTTTTTTTGCGTTTCGTATAACGTGACTTTCACTATTGACCAAAATTCCCCCCAAAAAAACCCTTAGTACTAAGTTATAACATCTCGGCTAAGAACGTTTACCTTATCACACAATAATTACTGTGGTCATATCATAGGTATTATCGCCCATCATTGACTAAAATAAGCACGGTATGTCTTAAAATAAAAGGACATCAATCTATGCACCATCGCGCTTAACAAGCACAGGTTTTTTTTTGTAATACTAATACTTATTACATACTATATACACAAGAGCCCATTTCCTTACGAATTTACCTTCCTCGATAAGACTACGAGCACTTTACCTATTTTATTAAACGCACTAGACTTAGGATACGCAATAGACCAGTGTGATGAGGTAAACTCGTCGTTAAAAATCATGAAGCCCTGAACTTGAACAATACCACTTTATTTACATTGTTATTCTTTTAAGTGTTCATAAATTATGTCCTTTATACATACGTCCCTCGTTTAGAGGTTTTACCTATCGCCTTGTAGTTATAAATAAACATTCACCTCAAACTTTTAACTAATACTTTAATACAGTAAATAAATGGCGTTTAATTTTACAATGGAATTGATTCAGTAAATTGTTATTATATAATAGTAGAGTATTTATAATTGGCGCGCAAACCAATCGATAGTGAATACCGTAGTCATTTCAACCAATTTTTTTTTTACTTCTCCAGCCATTCTTTGCTAATTTAATACAAATAATTCTGTAAATATTACGATTTTAAATTTTTTAAATAAATCAATTCTCTGTAAAAAAGGTTGACAAAGTTCAATATAGGTAACTATTATATGTATATTATAGGTAAAATATTATGTACCTTATTATACGAATATATCTTCACATCTTACCTATAGATAATTATCTGAAATTAGTAAAATACTTTTAGTTTACTTAAAATAACTATAAGTAGGTACCTTATTATTGACAATTATTAAATTGCTTGCATATAAAAAATAGGGAAATTAGTAAACTCTAGATTTTCAAGAACTAACGCCATCTAGTGAGAGAAGTGGCAAAAATTTAATCACGATTTTGCGCCTGCGATAATGTTGAGAACTATGTTTTCTGAGGTGTATCATGTTTTAAATAAGTTTTCGTTTGCTAATGTAAATCTCTAGGATTCTGTACCGTGGGTGTATTGGGCATGTATTGGACACTGACAGACCCAGCACAGAAATCGTAATTCAGTCATAGGATGTCAAGTTGGGGATTGAACCCGGAATGCTCTGAATATATATTTTTTATCAGATTAAAATAGCAAACGAGTATGCAGTTCACCTGATGGTAAGTGGTAACTGCCGCCCATGGATATCTGTAAGCAAATACATATAGAACAAGGTTTTATCTGAAGTCGATCATAGATGCGTTGCTCTTGCTACTCCCGAGGTTTGACATGGTCGCCTCATATATAAGTGAGCTGGCAACCACACCCTTCCAACAAAAGCTTCACTTTAGAAGTAGGTTAACTACACTGGTTCTACCACATGTCAAATATCAGACCAGTAGGAGCATTACGCCATATACGAGTAAGTCATCAATGTAAAGATTTATTTCACAAGCAGAGATCATATATTTTTGTATAAAAACGTTACAATATTACCGACGGTTTAATGCCACGTAAAGTTACCTCAGCAGTGTCGGGCGACACGTGAGCTGCCGATAGTCGCCAGCAACCGCAAATGTAATCATTATTACTTTTCTATTCAAGCGTACTACCAATTTCGAAAATAAAATTAAAAGTTCTTAATGCTTCAAAATCGGCCACTCAATCGTGGGGTTCGTATCCCACGCCACCACAGATTTTTCTAAAATAATATGTGCATAAGTAGTACAAAAATCATTATCAGTGATTTATGGTGAATTAAAACATCGTGAGGAAACCTATGCACCTGAGAGTCCTCTAAAAGAACGTTCTCAAAGGTGGGTGAAGTCTATCAATTAGCACTTGACCAGCGCGGTGGACCATAACCTTAAATTCTCTGTTCTGAAAAATCACCCGTTCCGTGGGACAGCAAGGAGTCGACGACAAAGACAATAAACATAGTGGTGGTAGTATTAGAGAGCATTCGTCATGGAATATTGTAAGCTTATGTCGAGCAAACATACATGTATTATTTGAAAACACCTTGTCATTATTATAATTTATTGTACACTGTACGTTTTCCAATAAAATATAAATAAATAGTATGCATAGACTAGCATAGCCCTACCATTAACATAGAAGAAATAGTAGTATCCACTGAGCACCACCGGTAAAATATTTCAAACAAATACTTCATGTACTTATACCAAAATGAAGAAGTAAGTAATTATTAACGTATTAGCATTTTCTTAAGAGTGGCAGGATTATTGGCAGTATAAACATAAAACATAAATTTTGTAATGATAAGTATGGAATGAATTGACTTCTTCTTAAATCGCTATGACATGGAATAGCGATTTTAGAAGAACTCATAATATTGTAAGAAAGTTTTTCAAGAGCTCTATCAATCCATATTGTTTTGTTTCTGGTTTTCCAAATGCCTATCGGGTAACAATGACAACTTTTTTTATGTGTTTTTTCTTATTCTTAGTTACGACTACAGAAAAAGTCAAAAGATAAGGATTCGAAAAAAAAATGATTTCACGTGATAAGGAAAGAGTTAATATCGCTTTATTTTCGTGAATGGCGTTTAGTATTACTACTTTTTTTTAATTTTCCGTCATAATAATTACTATTATTATTTATTGAAAATATGCTTATGTAGCATAGTTCATATGAAATACAGGAATTTATACACTTCAGGATACTGTTGGATTTCTCCCGGACACGTTGCATTAGAGAGCTTCATCTTTTACGTATTATTTAATATAACATTTATTGAGATCTATCCACAGCCCTAACTGTAGTATGATACAGTTTCACAACATTCAAATGCCTGAAGTTGTCTGTCGAAACGCAATGTTATTAAACAACGATTACAATGTCTCTGAAGAGCGTTCGACCGTGACGCGGAGGCTGTGGGCCGATTGATTTGATTTCGGCACTCTCTGACTAATGAGCATTGTGTATATCATTGGTTCTCAAAGTTTATTATATACACCTTGCTGAACAACTGGCAATCGTAGATAATACGTTAATAAATGTTTGTGATAGTGACTGCTTACTTTATTTTAAAGATTTAGCTTTGTAGCTAACGAGCATACTGTCCACGTGATGATAAGTGAACATTGCCGCCCATGGACATCTATAAGCGTCTACATAGAGAACAGGTGATATATCTAGACTTTACGCTAAAAATGGATGTGGTCATGGTGACACCTCTCCGGTAGAACCATATTGGTTCTACCACCTTGTAGATCTCCTGTACCTGCCCACAATGAAACCTTCCCCATCAAATCGGCACAATTCACTGCATCAAACAAGCCCGGCCTCGCATCATATTAATAATATTGTATTTACATTTCATTTTTAACTGAATATTTTAAACCCCAATTTAGTTCTATGAATAACTAGATTTTAACACGACTCTTATTTAATTTGCAATCCAAGCGGGGAACGTTTTCCTGTTAAAGCTATTCATGTAGTGGAATTTCCCATTAGTCGAATAATGTTACACAAGTTGAGGAAAATGAGCAATTAGAAAGTAGTCTGAATCGAAACTTGAACTTGTTTGGATGAAATTTGAAATTTCGTGACGGCACGTGTCAGAATAAACAGTTTACCTCGAGTACCCGGGTAGTAGGTACCTACTGCATCTCCGTATTATGCATTTTAAGTATTTCCTGAACTTTTAACAATTTGTACAATTTTTCCCTTCTTCCACTTCTTAGGTGTCAATAAATACGATCGTAGTTAGATTATTTAAAATTTAATGTGAAAATTTGATCTTTTACAGAGAGGGAAAGCACCGATGCAGATTTTGAAATGCACTTAACTCTTGGTGAATATTCGACCAAGGACTTTAAAGAATTTCTATCGTGCACAGCACACGATTTTGTATGTTAGTCCTTAAATTCCGAATACAATAGAGTAGATCTTGCATCAGAAGTTATGACATTGCCTTAGATACCTAAGACTGACGCATTCTATCAAATACTATGAACGATGAAATATAATTAATGTAATAGTTTACATCACGTTAAATACTATTAAGGGTGAAAGGAACAGTGCAATGCACTCCGCATTGCACTGTTTTCACACCTATATTTACTATACACAAATATTGTAAGTACAATAAAATAATAAAGAGCTAAAACATTGTGCCTTTCTAACAATAGAAACAATATAACTATAAATTTTCTTCTCTTGTCAAAAACTATTTTATTCTAAATTTGTATATATTCCAACAGATTTTTAAGAGAAATATAAAACATATAAAATGAGGTCGCCACACTATGATTCTGTATGGCATAGAACATTTAGTATTAGGTAAATGCGCAACGAGTATTCGAAAACACGGGATTTAACAACATTAATGTGAAGACACTTGGTGGTTTACGGAATATTTTCTAAAGTCATATTAATAAAAAAGGTATTTTGTAAAAAAAATCCTGTGACTTTTTGTTGTCCACCTGATGGTAAGTAGTTACTACCGCCACTAGACATGTGTAAACAACTTATATAGACAACAGGGGTTCTATCTGAAGTCGATCACAGATGCGTTGCTACTCAAGAGGACTAAGATGGTCGGCTCATACATATATAAGTGAGCCGAGTGACTCTAAAGGAACTCTAAACTGAACAGAACCGGCGTATTCACTATTTAGTCTAGTATTTAGTCTCCTACATTACGTCAATAAGCAATCAAGCAACCATTACCTTGCGAATTTATGTCAAGAGACTTGCAATAAATAGAACCTCAATAAAATATTAATTTAATTACAGTATTAAAGATATAAATATAGGTTCAGGGCGACTCGGCGATTAGCACTACTTTCTGTAGTTAGGCAACCGGACAGTGGTTTCAGTTTCACTTTTAGTATATTGTAAGTTTTTATCCATGACAATAAGATAAAACAAAAAATATGAAAATACAATTATATACAATGCTTCAATTTGTTTAATTGTACTGTTATTTAAGTACAGACTCAATTTTAAATATCAAACATGGTAAAAACATCAGTAAACATGTAATAAATTTACCAGGTAGAACCAGTGTAGTAAGACCGGGAAAGTACCATCGCCACACCTATTCAAAGGGTGTGGTTGCCAGCTCACTTATCCATGAGGCGTCCTCGGGAGTAGCAATGTATCTGTGATCGACTTCAGATAGAACCCCTGTTCTATACGAGGTTGCTTACAGTATGGGTTGCAGTAACAACTTACCATCAGGTGGACCATATGCTCGTTTGCTAGTTGAATTTGATAGAAAAAAACTTTTATATTTGTCGGTAGAACTTTCAGAGAATCCTCAATGGCAGTATCGCCACACTTACTAGTGTAGGAATTATACGATACTCCTGTGATTTTGTTGAATGGATGTGATCAGACCAACATCATTTTATCGAGTTATAACCAGTCTTCAGAGAGAGTGAAGGTAATAATTCTCAAGGAAGATTCCTGTTCTATTTGAAATTAGATGACCATTCATGGTTATAGGTAACAACTACAACTACAGAAAAGGTATTAAAAACCTATGTGTGGCAGTACCTTTATCTAAGTAAGTATTATTCCTCCGTTCTCCCAAAACGGACGTTCTAGTACAATTCGTCATCTGACTTGACTTCCAAACTTCATGACCTCTTGCCTTCATGACCATGAGACATGAATTTCGACCTTGTATCTCTAATACGTAAGACGTCGTGTTAAAGGGTACGAAATGTCAAAAAATGACATTTCCAAAATGTATTCGCCATAGTTACCTTGTGCATCACATGGTATAATATGAAATTAATATTTTTTGTACGATTTACATTGTAAACCGACATGGTCATCTGTAACCAATTCATATCGACGAGGGGTTCTACCAGAAGTCGATCACAGATACGTCGTAACGCCTTCGCCTCGATCACCTTACATATAAATGTGGCTGCATCCACACTCTTAGACCGAAAAATAAGAAATACTCTACATTCTCTATATGATGGACGGTGGTACATCCCTGGTGAACCCTTACAGATTGTACCATCTTTCAAAAGCAACACACCAATAAAGGTTTAGGTTATATAACCGCAACAACCGCAACAATGCGGACATCAAGTGAATGGTGGTAAATACACTATATTTAAAGACGATGATGTTTGTTTTTAAAATAATTTCTTATTAACGACAACGTCATTTGGAATTAAAATACAGAATGCATCGTTGAGTTCAAAAAAATATTGTTCATTAAAATGTACCTAATCACCGTATAATACCTATATATATATAAATAAAACTGAAGTATTTATCTGTAAGTTCAAAATTATTATATATTATTTACAAGATCACTTCAATACACTTAATTCACACAGTTTTAATGTCCTAATAGCTAATTTTAACGAAACATAGGCAAAAATTATGATTAGAGACGAGGGACTTTTTTTTACCACAAATACACCCAGAAGTATTGTGTGATGATTTAAAAACTCCGTATGCCAGCAGGCGAAGCCACGTTATGATGTCTGTATCTTAATACATCTCTGATGTCATTCACGTATGATAGGAATCTATCTGTCTTAAGCACTAAATGATTGCGCTGAACAAAGTAAGCACAGATATCAAATGTACAAACATAAACGTTTCTCATAATTGAACTAGATTTTTCCTACACCATCTCATATGTACACTTTGTTTATAAGATACAGAATTTTCTCATTTTAAATGAGCATGAGAAAAGTAGGTATCTGCAAAGTCGAATTGCAATCGAACCTTGGACCCATTACTGCATAAGCTGTTCAATTCACAGGATTTACAAGCAAGCTTGCTTGAAAATCCCGTACTTTTCAAATTTATGTGCCTCATAAAATTTAACGATCACTTGTTTGAACGGCGAAGGAAAATCTTTTCACGAAACCCACACGCGTTACTTGAGAGTTTTCAATATAGTTCTCAAAAGTTGTAAATAGGTGGACCAAACTGCATTCACCCAACGTGTGACCTAAATCTTTTATCCTCTCTTTAAAATCTTGAATTAGTTTTAAATTAAGCGAGTGAGTCTTTATAGGGACATTCATAACTTCACATGCCGTAAAGTCGTTAATTACAGTATTTAAAATATTTCTATGACCATATTTACCTATAAGGCACATCAGCGGCGAGGAAGATATACGTGGTGTGTAGCAAGCCGACCTGCACCGCCACCAGCGCCACCAGGAAGTAAGTCCGCAGGTGGAAGTGGCCAGCCTGGCCCAGTTGCTGCATCACGCCGTCCACATCTACTTCCACAGTCTTGATCTTCTCTCCTGGCCCCGACGCCGGTTTAGGCTTCGAATCACCCATGTTCGTCGACACTTCACAAACACAGTTTTGTCTTTTTGTATAGGCCTAAATGTACCCTAAGTATTTGTGCAATTTTTTTGCCAATGTTTCAGAGCACGCGTGTAGCTGGAGCGCGGTTCGTAGGACGTGTGGTGGCTGATGGCAGTGGCTGCTGGTGCGGCGCTGGGTCACGGCCGCTGTCAATCAATCGCCGAAGCACCTGCACGCTGCAAGGCGCTGCTATTGTGTAACAACCAATGAATGTCACTTGCAGCTCACTTTGTTCAATGAAATTGAACTGAAATTGCTATTTCTGATTGATAGGGACTTTCAATCAACGCTCAATGTAAATAATTATAACAAGAACTAATTCATACACTATGAGAATAAGAAAACAAATTACGAGTAACCTGAAAGACTTGTTTATTTAGTTTTAATGACCTTTTTAAAGCCCAGTACTCGCGTACTGTGATGCATTTTTGTTTATGGTATTTTCGTCGCAACTAATTGAACTTTTTTGCACAATAATGCAAATTTTATTAAATCGATCAACAACGAACACCATGCTAATTCTAAATAAATCCAAATCATGTACGCCTTTCACTTATTTAATAACATTTAATAGTGCAGTATACTATAGATATGAACATAATCGAGTGAGTCCTACTCGTATGTTCGCGCCTACGCTTTGAGAGCAATGACTGCTGCACATTAGCCATTATACTTGAATGAATAAGTAATTGAGTAAACGAGGGGATGTGCCACAATGCCCAAAGCGCAGCATCCGATGCAATGGCAGACGACATTATTGTAACTTCATTCGCGCTACACTAAGCGACTCTACTCTAGTTCTCTCTTACTTGAACCAGTGACAGTAATGTCAAATGTAAGAAGGTCGTTTTAATACAGGCAGTTTTGAGATATGCCAATTCATATGCTCCGGGCAAAAAATAATATCTTTGTCGTGTACAATACCTTATAAGTCATAAGCAGTGCAGTGTTAGAAAGAACCTTCATACGAAAAGTTGTATTCGTAACATTTTGCATGTGCTTTCTAAGCGCACCCTATATTTGTCGCACTGCTCAATTGCCCGATCTGCCCCCTCCCTTCAAAGGGCTCTTAGAACAAAATGTCATATTGATATGAATTAATAACGTACAAGCAAAAAATTTAAAGATGATAGATCACGCATGGTTCGACCGGAAAATACTTGCGTTTCGTTGAAAGGGTGTGACTGACTGACCGATTTACTTATAAGTGAGGTGTCTTACATTTATCTACTACCACATAGGTGTCTACACCTACGCTATCTTACATCTATACCTTTATTACAGTGTCCTTTGCTAACAAATCAAATGCCAAAAAAATTATAATAGTTTCGAAATAAATGAAGACGCGAAATGTGGGGAAAACCATTTTATCGAAGACGCAATGGTCTACCCGATGTTCCGCAACCGTAGAAGTCATGATATTTGAATCTGAATAACTAAACATTTTTAAAAATTACCGTTTCAAGATGTTGGAATTTGGTAATTTTGCAAATGTTTAATAATAGTCCCTGACAGACGCAATGAATATTGGCAAAAAGAATTTTGCCAATATTCATTGCGTCTGGCATGCCTGTTGGAGATCGCAGTGGATTGCACAGAAATGTACATACAGAAAGAGGCTGCTGTCCATGTCTTGGATATTTCCTTATGATACTAACAAAGAGAGGGAGTGATGCTATCCTAGATCAACAAGCACACGGCACTATATCTGGCAAATATAACTGTCAATAAAAATATTAAGGTATATTAATAAAACGATTTCTCAGAGTATAAGATTATGTAATAAAGAACTACTTCAAAAATAAGTTAAAATATAAATTTCTCAATGAAAGCTACTTATTACTTATAAATGTAATACTTTAATTCAAAGTTAACAGTAGAGTCAATATATATAACGCTATTATACATTATACGTATTAGAATTGTTTTAATATATTTTTACTGCTTTCTACATAATTTCATGTTTCTTATTGTCGAAGCCGACGATTAGTTTACACGCTTATTGACTGTCTGGGCGCTAACAATCATTATGAGGATTGTTAAATAAAATTAATAAATTGTCATTATTACTATTGCTTAACACGTCACGACAATAAATAATTCTTAGACAAAACCATAAGACACAATCCTTCTATTGGCTAATCGATTATGGTATCATATAAATTAGTTCATTATAAACGAGTCTCTTGGCGACTTTATATTCGAGGACAATCGCAAATAAAAGGAGCAATAGAGTTATCTTTTGAACATAATTTTGACATACATATGTGGTGACCACATTAGACCACAGGAGCGGCAGTGCATTCGTCCTTCTGTTCTATTTCGATTCGGGTTATAGATGTCCATGAGTAGCAGTGACCATTGATTGACCAGTGAGTTACGATCAGGTTAATGCAGTCCGCATGTTCGTTTGTAATTAATATCATAAAAATGCCCTGATTGTTAGTATTGAGCAATGGATGTTGTCAACATATAATTGTACTACTGCTGGGCGCGGGTCCTGTCACAAATTGATATAGTTTCAGGCCATAGTCCACCGCGCTGAGAGCTTTGAGAACTGTCAGGTGTGTAGGTTTCCTCACGATGTTTTCCTTCACCGTAAAGCAGCTAATTTCAAATGCGTACATGATTTCAGAAAAACCAGTGGTGCGTGCCTGGGATTCGAACCTTGGCCCTTGATTGAGAGACTGAGTTCTAACCATTCTGATATCACTGCTCTATAGCAAGGATTACGTCGTGGTGTAAAATGAGATTCGTTTCGGTCCTTTGCTATAGACACTGATCCAAATAGAATCAGCGGGCGGAACATGCGAGGTCTCTGTGAATTGCGGCATACAACTTATACCCAATAATAAATTATAGGTTTTAGTATAACACAAAAATAGCAAACAAGCATGCAGTCCACCAGATTGTAAGTGGCCACTGCCACCCAAGAACACCTGAAATCATACCCAGTTGTTGTACTCCTGAGAACCACGATGGGACGCCTCGTGTAATTTTATCTACCTTACCGTGGGGCACCGTACCGTCTACGCGGTAGTGTTACCGTAGATACAAATACGTTTGAAGGTACACACTGCTTGTCCCTGTAGTTCCGAGATCAGAATAGGGTTACGGTATCTTCTGCCTGTGGCGACAATGATGGGGTTTCCGGGGTTGCGGGTGGCAAGAGTAAGAGCTCGAACCGTCCAGCAAGCGACTCTGGGAAGGACGACGACATATGTGGTCGCATACCGTCGTAAAGACTAGATGGTTCGGTGGACCCAGCCGCTCATCTGGGTGAAGCCCGATGGTGCAACGTGCTCAGAGGACTCCGGTAGCG
>MOOZ01001121.1:383435-393604 GCA_002930495.1 Cecropterus lyciades
TTTCATCTGTAAAAATGGCAAGGAACTTACAATCAGGCAGGCAGGGTATAGCAATGAGCGCGACAGCGGTAACAAGGAAGGCTGCGGTGAGCAGCGGGCGGCGGCCGGCGCGGTCCAGCAGCAGCGTGTTGACGAGCAGCGCGGGCAGCTCGGCCGCCGCCAGCAGCGCGTAATTGGCGTGCGCGGAGCCCGCCAGCGCGTGCGCGCGCACCGCCAGCCCGTAGAACACGAACACCGCGGATGCCCACCACGCGAAGCACACGCACAGACGCCGCCGTAGCGCCGGGTATCTGCAAATATAGGTCACTTCTGAAATGTCATAAATTAAATTTCACCCGCGCAACCTCGATAATAAAAGTGCTCTTTGTATTATACAGATCATGGATCACTCACTGTATTCGTATAATTTTTCAATGCGTTATGAAAACTTATGAGTAAGATAGGTTCTAATCTGAAAGACAAAGGTGTTGCAGACCTACCCGTTTCAAAGATATAACTATTTAATATTCGTGGTATAATACAAGTATTTTAAATTGGATAAATCGTTATCTTATATGAATTAAGGAAGTCCCAGTCATGTTTCACTATAACACAGTCCGATATTCTGATGATATATGTATATACCTAATCACAAATCTCGTCAAGTAATGTGTTGCATTTCTTTACGACATTGTGATTAAGTATGTTTAATAATTGTAACTCAAGTGTTAAATAACTCACTTGAAAAATGCTCTGAACAAGCTCTCTTCCTCTACGGCAGTTTCCACTTTATCCATGACAGGATCCTTCACCAGCATCTTGTCTAGAGTATCTTCCGGAATGGCGACTCTATTGCACCTGGCGGCTTGCTTGATGACGCGCACGGCTTCCGTCAGGCGGCCGCGCGCGACCAGCCAGCGCACACTCTCGGGAAGGAGCCACGGGTAGAGCAGCAGCAAGAAGGACGGAGGATATGCCAGCCGAGCCCACAGCCTCCAGTAGCCCGTCAGGTAGTCCAGCAACGCCAAGGTTGCCGCTCCGGCTGATAGCGGGATCCCGAGGAGCAAGCTAGCTAGGATCCGCTGTTCTACTCCCAGCCATTCAATCACTGAAACGAAAACCAAGTTACGTTAATAAATACTCTATTAAGATACTTTTTTATAATATTGACGTAGCAAACGAGCATGATGGTAAGTGGCTACTGTCGCCCATAGACATCTATAATCAACCCCAGATAAGATCAGTCTTACCTGAGGTTGGCCATACAAGCGTGATTACTCCTTAGGACCTAGTTGAAACGACTCGGATAAGTATGTCTCCCTACCCACACTCTTTAGACCGAAACACAACAGTGCCTAACAGTGCACTTATTAAGTAGAAATAGAGGTGGCGGTGATGCTTCCGAAGTCGAACCACAAAGGGTTCTACCACCTTCAAAACGACTTATTTTGGATAGTACTAATCTATAATTACATTTTATCTTCTTAAGTTTAGGTAGTGTCAAAATTATTAACGACAGTAGACCCTTTTCCATTTTACACACAATCACACACATATGCATCTTAAAGTAATTTAACCCTCGGAGCTCTTTTCTTATGGAGCCGATAATCATAACATATCATAGCTTATACAACCAGCATCAATACATAGCTTATAGGCTTATAGGTAATATAAATTTACAAGAGATATTCTAACATAGTCCTCTGCGTTAATCCTGTAATCAATTGGTTACTTCATAGAGACGATTTAACATCAAGAGGTCTTTATGCGTATTAGCTGCAATTATTAATAAAAAAACTTACTGAGCACAAAGGCAGCAGGGTAGACGCTGGCTCCCAGCACGGTCTCCAGCAACTCAGCCAGCAGGTAGGCGATGTAGGAGCCCACGAAGGACTTGCAGAGCCCCAGCACACCTGCACCCACGCCGCTCACCACCAACGCTGTTCGCCGTCCGTACCTGCAAGATACCATTAGGACGATTAACATAAAAACCGGCCAAGTGTGAGTCGGATTATCACTATCTATAAAACCGGAAAAAATCACCCCTTTTTATGGGTGCCCTATGAAATATTTATATTATTCTGTTTCTAGTATTTAACATTATAGCGGCAATAGAAATACATCCTTTGTGAAAATGTCAACTGTCTAGCTATTATGGTTCATGACATACAGCCTGGTGACAGACAGACGGACAGCAGAGTCTTAGTAACAGTGTCCCGTTTTTAACCTTTGTGAACAAAACCCTAAAATTGTACATATACTTTTCTGAAACCATCAACTATAATGCAGTAAATGGTTGTTGCAAATTCACGAAGCTCGTTAAGAGATGGCACCACTTGTATTCTAAATTTGCCAACAGTTTCCTAAGCATCTTGCATATATTTACAAGCTCCGAAGCTGAGACTGTCAGAGCAGGATGTCCCCGTGATATCTCCTTTTCGATTGATAATGTCTCGTATCAGAAGTAGCTACTTAATAAGTAGTTATCATTATATATTATATATATATTATAGTACGAGACACTATCAATTGAATATTTAAATATCATTCTACTAATTGTTCTCTACACTCTACTCTATATCGTTACACTGAATGACTATTTTTCTAATAAGTATCATGCAACTACCAAAAAGAAAGAAAACTCACTTAAGAAACATTGCTTCTCTCTGAGGGCTAGATTATCCTGACAAAATATCTAGTAAACTTTCATACTTGTAGAAATTTCATTGAAACTCAGTGAAATTTTATAATACTTAAGTATGTTATTATAATAAAACAGGCATAATATAGATAAGTATCATAATATAACAACCCTATTATGTAGTATCCAGTGGAACGAGTAGCTTCAGTACCTACAATCATGAGTAGTTACGAGCCTATACGGGCTAGATACGTAAATCTTGAAATCGTCACTATACATTTTTCTTTAAACGTGATTAGTTGTAAATAACAGCGTTTGTCACAAACATTTAAATTCATTACATAAAGTAATTATCCGAGTAATTCACATGGCAGTAATTTATTAAATGCGTAAAACATGTAATTCACCTCAGCAGCATGGCAGGTACGTTACGAACGTAATCAACCGTAATGTTATTAATACAAACGTACGTTTTAATAATGTAACCTCAATGTAAGTAATTTCAAATCTCGGCAGCAGAAATCCTTGGAATTTTAACATGGAAGTAGTCCAAATCACTTCGCGCTAGGCTCTTTAGGTACGCGAAGGTACGCTTCGAAAAACTTGTGCAATTATTACTTAGTTCTAGATATTGAGGTAGCTTCGGACTTTAAATGAGGACACGTATTACTATGCTAAACTTGTATTAAGTAAGCAGTATCTATAAATATGTTAATCGGTATAATTATTAGATAAAATCTTACAAAATGTCATAAAACCTCGCGTACTTAGATTTGTGAGCTAATGAAATACAAGTATTGAAATAGGTCAAAAGATTTAGTTCATATGTGTTGCACTGCTGTGTAACCAACGTTTGAAATAGCGAGATGTTATTACACTCCATAATTAAAGTAACCAGCCAAGAACGTTAGTTACTTATTTTAAGCGACGGAAACAACTTTTAAATTAGTTTGATTCCCGAGACAATTGCAATTAGTATCGAATTTAAAATTCGTTCTTGTCCATTGAAAATCTTAATAGTCTACAATTTGTAATTAAGTTTTTTGGGCTTATTTGTGTATTAAGTGCTTGTAACGTAAAACGCACAAGAGGAAGAACGAACACTCTTAGAAGAAAGAACACGGCCAGCAATTGGGACATAAACAGACGAACTGCATGTTCGTTTGTAAAAAAACATATTATAAAAAAATATTAAAAAACTTCAAAACAACAAACAATTTCATACCCATGTCATGGTGGCGCATAATGATAATTTATCTTCTTCGGTTGTCCACCATATTGAATTTCCATCTTAATCCAGGTCACTAACTAATCATGCATTATCATCCATACTAAACGTTTACTATTCCGTTGCAAAATTTGACACACATACTAACGAACTAAAAAACAAAATTAACTACAAGCTTGTAAATATCAATCATCTGTGATTGACTTCAGATAGATACCCTGTTTTATATGAAATTTATTACAGCTTTTCATAGGCAACAGAGACAACTTACCATCAGATGGACGGCATGCTCATTAGCTACTTGAATCGTATAAAAAATAATTGTACACGCACCTGTCGGACACATATCCCATGATGGGCAGCGAGATGAGCATGCCCACGTTGTGCACCGTGCCCACCAGCGTGCGCTTCCACTCCTCGCAGGCCAGGTCGAACTGGAATAGAAACAATACCATGCTATTGATCCATACAACGTAAACTACTGACTAGGTAGGACGCGGAATTGTTGAATGCAAAAAGTTACTACGTACTATACGACGACGTATACAAACATACTACAAACTTTTTGAAGTAATAGGACATTAGTCTGTCTCTAAGGATCTAAAGAGAAACTTAATTCCTTTAAAACTTCCGTTGCACGAATGCATAATCTAAGGTTTTTGTAAGTAAAGGCTTTGATCCCCTTGTCCCCCAGCATGAGTTTAACTTATATTGCATACCACTGAACAATCACCATAGGCAATACAGTATCATTGTAGTAGACTTGAGCGACTTAAAAACTACAATTAAATATGTAATTTGTCCACAGTAATTGTCCGTAACAGTCGAAATTCGACCGTAATTAAATCCGAAAAAAAAACAAATAAACACTATATTTACCGATGTGTAACAACATAAATTAATCTTAATATAAATAGATTAAATTTTATTTTTGATAACAAACAAAGTCGAAAATATGTAGTTTTCATCTTGATGAAGATAATGTATTTTTCATCTATACAGTTCATTTTAAACCATTTTAAATTAAAGAAAACTGACTACGCCACAAAATAAGCTACCTGTCGGTGGAGGCGACTAAAAGGGGACGTTCGGGCGGCAAGAGCGGGAGTTCGAACCGTCCAACCAGGCGACCCCGGGAAGAACGGCGATATGTGTGGTCACATGCCGTTGTAAAGACCAGATGGTGTTGTGGGCCCAGCTTATCATGGTGGAGCCCGATGGGGCAACGCGCTCAGAGGACTCCGATCGGGTTCCTTTGGAGATCCCGGAGTCTTCTTCGCAGCGCCGACGACGGCCACCGGGGGAAATTTATTGCGGTAAAAATCCCACATAACCCTGTGTCGTTCCCACGACTTTGGGTACCTTTTGAAGGTTTCTCCCTCTGACACTATACATCTACATCTACTATTTCTACATGTACTCTATACATCTGACACTTTATACACTGTGTTTTACATTGTCAGTAATTTAAACAGTGAATGTTTTATTTTAATTTTATATGTTTGTATATCAGTGTTTTATTAAGCACAAATTTATCTTCGGCCTTTCCTGTTTGTTCAAGCCTAATATGACACTCCTCTATGCGCGCAGCTTACGAGGTCGAAAGTTTTGCTTTACGTATGTGTTTATGTTAACTTTGTAAGATTTTGAATAGTTCGGATTTATTTAACTAAAATTAGAAATTTATAAAATTATTGCTCTAGCCAAAATTGCATACAAGTATTTGCGGACTTAATGCTTTAGTAGTGTAATAAATGCATATAGATAATAAAAAATAAAAACAACTTTTTTCGCAGAGTTATCCGGAACATATTTTTATTAGAGGTTTTTCCAGCAATTAATTGTTATTTATGTCATTTTGTGCGCAAAAAACTTGCAAAAGGGAAAGTGAAGTGTTTGCATGGAGTTGCTTTTTTTTGTACATTCTAAATATAGAAGCCGTTCACGCATAGGATGTCCATTTCTCGCGAGCGTGCGACCGGCAACCTCGCCAAACGGGTACGGGTCAGCGCCTGTATTGCTAGCAAAACCATTTATTTTTTCATAAAAACAGGACGGTTCTATATAATAAAATGTAATTCCATATGCTAGGATTGCTAGGTAATAGGCACGAACTCGCAGTCCACTTGATTGTAAATGGTAACTGCAGTTCACTGATATCAATAAAATAATCCAAAGCAGAATTGGAGTACTACCCAAGATAAAGTTAGTAGGAAGTTGCTACCCCTTACCCAACCCTTTAAAACACGGCAGCGTTTAACACTGCTATTTTAAGGCAACAATAGATGTGGTGTCTGAAGTTAAACTACGTAATTCTACCACCTTTTGAGCTTTAATTTAGATCCCATTTAAAAAATAAATGAAATGCATTGCGTTAAATGTTAGATGTCACGCCGGGCTCAGTCAGTCACGTGAGGTTTCTATCCGATGATTGTTTACGTAAAGTAGCTTTCACCTGTATCTGGTTTGAAAGCTATAATAACAGATACAAGTGGATCTTCAATAATGTCGTCGGGAGTAGAAACTTTCAGTCGATGCATAAATATTTGACTGAAAGTTTATTATACATAGTAAAATTAACAGTTTCTTAATATTGCAAGTCTTCTACCATCAGAACATGTCATTATATTGCATGTCATTATATTGCAAAATTCAAAAGTAGTTGTTTCGCGAACACCGCAATGTTCGGCAATGTTCTGAATGTGAACTGCCGTTCGTACCCTTAAGTTAAATTATTAAAATCGGCCAAGTGCGAGTCGGACTCACGCACGAAGGGTTCCGTATCTATAAAAAACGGCAAAAAAATCACGTTTGTTACATGGGAGCCCCCATTAAATATTTATTTTATTCGGTTTTAATATTTGTAGTTATAGCGACAACAGAAATACATCATCTGTGAAAATTCCAACTGTCTGGCTATCACGGTTCATGACATGCAGCCTGGTGACAGACAGACGGACATAAGGGCATACGGCTAGACGGACAGACGGAGACGCGGACAGCGACTTAGTAAAAGGGTTCCATTTTTACCCTTTGGGTATGGAACCCTAATAAAAAGGTAAAATCTCACTTTTCAGAACAAGCATGGTATCAGTTATCAGGTTGTTTGTCGGTGGTTGCCTAGATAGTAGAGTGTCACCAAACCGCATTAACATAGGAATTGTGCGTTGCGCGTTATTTTAGGCCTCAAGCCCAACGCGGTGACGTCACCGCTATCTTATTACCATTCTGCTCAGTTTCAAACAAGTCATGGTTTTATAAAATATTTTGCATGTGTTTTCAAAATATTTACCTGCGGTATTTTTGTTTACCTCCTATATATTTTTTTTTAGTATAGAAGTAGCAAACGAGAATGTAGGAGGTACACATTAGTTACGTATGTATCTGACGCTGGTTACAGATGCGTTAAGTAATATCCTGATGATTGCAGGACGTCTTTTCAATAAGTGTCGCTCCTTAAGCACAGGCTTCAAAGCAGGACACAGCAGCACTACACTGCTTTAATAGTGCAGGAGTGAGAGCGATATGCCGTGAGGGCTTCCTGCGGCCAAACACGATAGGTTCTATCACCCTTCTCTTTATTTTTATTGATGACTATATTTATTTTATATAATATATTAAACGTAAACGTAAATTTTCTATTTTATAACTTTTGTTTATGTTTATAATAAATAAACTAAGCTTTTATATTTCAATTTTAAGCATTATAAACAAAACTTCATATCGCGCATGATCGCTGGAACTGAGTACTTGGTAACACTACTAGTGATAAATATTTATTGTAGTTTTTGTACTTCTAAACATTTTTCTTTTTGTACTTCATATACCAGGTTAGAAACATTAAATGGATTTTTTAAATATTCAGGTGGCCTAAAGGTGACACTGAAGCAATGTTAATAACGTATTAATTTGAAATTTGACCTCTCACGAGGTTGAAATCCGGGGCACATCTGATCTTTTGAAGTGATGTGCGCACTAGAAAATAATTGTCACTTCCTAACAGCAAAGAAAAATGTATCGCAAGGAAATCATGCCAGAGAATACTGTAAAAAATTAAAAAGTGCGTAATGTTTACCAGTTCTTACTCAGCCGTGGTCTAGTATGTAGTGTGTAGTCTATATATTTTGTGAGAAAACCCATACCCATCTTTGAGTCAGTAATGGGCACGGTCGAAACCGTCACAAGCAAACTCAAATCACTGAAATTAAATTCATCGGAAAGTAAAGGTACAGCTACATTTTTATCGAATGTCTTCAATGTAATCTAGGATGTAACTACACCTGTTCCATAACCTTAATCAGACATATTTTAAAACTAACATTTGAAGAAATTAACAATTCCGCTAACATTTCCAACTCGCCCGCGGACGGTCAATGACACACATTCTGTTTAGCACACAAATTGTATTTTGACTCACAAATTCTGAAACAGCTCATTAACATATCCTGGGTCGAAATTAAATAGTGTTTCCATTTCAACATTTTAACACATTCTAGTTGTTGTCGTAAGTTAAACAACAAAGTTCAACATTATTAGATTTACTTCTGCTCTTGAATTTTACTTAGCTTTGGAGTATTTTGTCACCACTGAAGGTGACAGGGAAGAATACTTCTCCGTGCGTTTTTCTGTGATTTGGAACTGGTAAATAAAGATCTTTTGCAATATCCGTTGTATGTAAAAACTATTTATAATAATTTATTTACATTGTATCGAAATGTCAACACAGTTGGTCGGTAAAGGAGGTTTAAGTTATATAACAATACAATGATTTATGTACTGCCAAATGTATCATTTTGCGGCCAAATACGCATAATTTTGTAGGTGACATTGATATATATTACCGAAATTTATAGCGGTACCTAGAAGGTATCTCCGCCATACTATTTCTAGCATAAAGCTGTTCTTGCTTATACAATCGTGTTAGTGCTTTATATAGCATCTTAATTCTTGAAAGTAGCATGGCATTCGTTCCAGTTCAGGTAGAACCCCTGTTATCTATGAAGTTGATTACAGATGTCTATGCCCTGTAGGGATCTCTTACCATCAGGTAATAGTTCAATTTTAAAGAACCTTTCCTACAATCCGTCAAATTAACGTTAAATCATATTACCTGCAACTCTAATTTTCCTTATCTATTTCTGTTCCTTAATCTCCTTTTGTGCCATAAGCTGTCTTCAATGTATAATAATTTATTTCTTAATGCTTTTTTATAACCTCACTTCTAAAACAGTTTTTCATGTCGTCTTTTCCTTTTATGGTATGTGCTTTATTTTCTATAATTTATTTCTATATGTATGTATTTAATCATAAAACTTTTATTCGCGGCCTAACTATATTTGTTTCATCTCTGCTTCAACTCCGCACCGTAAGGTTGTCTGGAAGAAATCGCTGATTAGCGACAAGACCGCCTTTTGTATTGTTTTAAAATTGTATTTTCTAGTGTTGTATTTTTTGTTTCGTTTTTTTTTGGGTACAATAAAGTATATTATTATTATTATTACGTCACACGAAAATTTTACATAATTCCAGACGAAGTATACCTCAGCGACGATACTGCTCCTGTGCTGGTACACGAACATCTCGCACTGGAGGCTGGTGGCATTGTCGAAAGCGTCAGGCTCGCAGGCGGCGCCGGGCGTTGCGGCGCGCCGGTGGCAATGAGACTCGGGGTGCAGCGCCCACGGCGACCACTCCGGCGACCACGCCTCCTCGCCCACCGCCGTCACCAGCGTGTTGTTGTCTTCGCATTCTGGTATGTGGCATCTACAACAAAAAAATCTAAATATGCTATTTCTGCACACAAAAATAGTAGATAATATAATGTGATGCCATCCTTTAAGGATTTTTTGTGCCGCTATTATCATAATATCATAAGCGGTTACAGCGATTATACTTCCCACGTTGACGATAACATCACTTGGCTATTAGTAACGTGCATTTAGATTCATATGTATTTCCAAATCAGAAATCATGACCCAAAAAGTTTGTTATTTACGATCAGCAAGTATGGCGTATGCGTGTTTTAAGGTCAACAAGATGAGCTTATCGCTGGATGCTTTCGGCAGATTTCCGGCAAGTCCAACAATGGCGACCGGCGAATCGGCGCATGTCGTCATCTGAATGAAGCGCCGCTCGTGCCAGTCACGTGATACTTTCTCGAGTATTTTTAGTGCGAGTGCCTATAACGCGAGCGTTCCGCCGCCGCGCCGGCCCCACGCCCGCGTGGGACTATGTACGCTCTCCACTTTGCACTTCGCTTTGCATGCCGCCCACCACTATTAGCGTACACGTAATTGAGAGCTTACAATTCATATGCAATTA
>MOOZ01001121.1:399929-421848 GCA_002930495.1 Cecropterus lyciades
GAGCATTGTTTGCTGTAGAATATTAATTAACGATTTTAAATCTCTCTACAGCAGTGAGTGTAAATATGTTTTTGCTTTGTAGTGATTGTTATGTCGGTTGAATAATTTTTTAAAACGTAAAAACATATTTAATTCCTTGTTAGTAGAAATTGAATTGTTTTACTTCCACTTAAACAACATATAGTAAATGTAAGTAGAGTTCAGTCCTCTGAATTTATACAATTGGACACTTGTTCTCGACTACTACATGAGCTCAAACATTAAAATAGTACAGTGTAAGTTACACTTTAAAAATATGTGCATATCAATCAAGTACAGTACATTATAATTCATAATAAACGGTTTAATTGTTTGATGTTGCTGTTATTGTAACCTCACGTGGGAAGACTGCGAGATAAGAACCCCTTGAAATAAGGAGGTGCGGGGGGCGGGGCGCAGGGGCATGGAGCGTGGGGCTAAGGGCATGGGGCACGGGGCATGGGGCGCGGGGCAAGGGCGGCGCGGTCGCGGGGAGCGGTGACCGCGTGTCTCCGATAACTTAATCAAATAGCCAGTCTAGGTTTATCCCTAAACAAAACAGTATATCTAACTTAAGTTAAATTGTATGTCAGTTGTCAAACTGTTACTAAATCAATTGAAATTCATTAAAATTCTGTTTACAATCCGGTTTTAAATACGCTTAATGAATTACATTTTTGTACACAACGTCAACATAAGAAAACATTGTTTTTTACCTGCAAAATTATATTTATGTAAATATAGTGTTACTTACACATATTGTAAAGATTATTTCTAGTATAAGGCAGTTTTACCAATTTTAATTTTAGAATACATGAAACTGGCAATATGTTAGTCATTTACATACATATACAGTACAGACATAGCCGCAGCTTCATAAGGAGAATCTCTTGTTATGACTGTAGCTGAAACGTGTAGAACTGATAAAATAACTCCAACAGAATGTTTATCAGCGTGTATCAGCTTATGTTTGTTTTCAACTTTCTATGTCCTTTAATAACATTTGACATTAAATTCTTTCTTTGAAAGTAATTAATAATACAATGCGGACAAAAAAATATTATTCGTATCAAGGAAAGTCAACGGAACAGACTAAAGCTATCCTTATGTTATCCCTGTTAATGAATAACATAATAATAACTCATATTCACATACGAGAATATTCAGAACAAGTTTGTTGTAGGGTGAAGCTACGACCGTGTGAATTATAACACTTGGTATGAGATACATTGCAAGGTATGATCGAAAATGAAAACGTGTAACGTGTAATGTATGAACAAGAAACGTAAACAATAATTGTTTTGAGGCAACAAGATTAACTCGTACTTAGGGTACTGATCATGGCAGCTGACTTAGCGCTTCTTTTTTTATAGAATGGAAGTAGCAAACGAGCATGCAGCCCACCTAATGATGAGTGGCTACTGCCGCCCATGGACATCTGTAATCAACCTTAGATAATATCAAAGTTTCACCTAAGGTTAACCACAGATGCGTTACTGACCCTAAGGACTAAGATGGTAGGTCTAAGATGGAAAAGTATGTCTCCCTTACCACACCCTTCAGACTAGAATACAACAGCGCATAACACTGCTATTATGAGGCGGAAATAGGTATGGCGGTAGTACTTCCGGATTCGAACAACAAAGAAAGAAGAAACTACCACCTTCGTTGTCTGTTGCGTTTGTATGAGCACAGCATAATCGTCATGTAATAATCGAATGATCAAACAAGTATTAATGGAAGTAGATTACGTTTTTTAAAATTAATTTTATAACATTAGATTCATGAAAATACTTGTAAGGGTCACGGAGGATTTTTTTTTCCATGCATGCTCTATTATGTAATATCTAATATCTTGGTGTTAATACCCTTTGTTTGGTACCTTTAAAGTGTATATTAAAATTAATTTGATTTATTATATTTATTTTAATTGTTAGATACTTCTTTGTATACAATATTGGATGTAGTGTTATTATCTGGTAGCAAAATGTATAGTTTATATGCATATCCAACCCGAGATAAACTAACATATAATATATCTGATTATGGGAAAAAGATTCTTTTTTAAATCAAGGAGGCTTGTACCGTACAATTATCTATAAAACGAAACGGCATAAAATAACGTTTGTTGTTAGAAATAAATATTTCTCCCTCCTCCTCCCTTAAATATTTATTTCATTTTGATCTCATTATTTATTTTTACAATGAATATAAAACTAAGTATACTGTTAATATTTCAAGCGTCTACCTTTTGCCGTTATTAATATCAAGCAAAAAAAAATCACATTTGTTGTATGGGAGCCCCTTAAATATTTATTTTATTCTGCTATTAGTGTAGGTTGTTATAGCGGCAACCCAAATACATCATCTGTCAAAATTTCAACGTCTTCCTATCACGGTTCATGAGATACAGCTTGGTAATAGACAGACGGACAGACGAACCGACTGACACCAGAGTCTTAATAATAGAGTTCCGTTTTTACCCTTTGAGTAAGGGACCCTAAAAGCATCTAACAGAAATACCATCCAAAAGATTGCGACATGGTCGCGGTTACATACCTATACTATATACCTACCTATATACCTATTAGTTTAGGAATCCATAGCAGACTAATAACGTGACCCGTAATTTATATATACATATATATATTAAAATAGACACGCCTTTTTAGGTATATTATTACAGACAGTACATAGTACAGAGTACGTATAAGAATAATGAAGTATCGAATCTTACATCTGTCGCAAAAACTTGCCTCATCCCCGTAGCCCGACGTGCCGTAGCACCGCAAAGCTCTATCTTTAATAAGCTCTAACTATTAAGCGCGATATGTTTAAAATTTCTAACATTTGTTTATTTTTGTTACATTTTTCGACTATTTTTCTCAATATACATATGTTCATAAATTTTATAGAAGCCGCAGACGAAACAAATATGAATCATCTGCAATAATAACTTGAACAGACAAGTAGTATTAAGAATACGATTCCGCAAATAAATAACAGAAAATAAAAATCTAAAAAAAAACGAAAACGACTAACAACATGTTACGTATAAATTAATTATGTGACTCAGAAGGATTAGGAAAGGATCTCTTTTGTAGCGACATTTTAACACAAAGAAAAAACCGATGTCCAAAAGTTAAAAGCAAGTTAATTAAAGTTGAAATCCAATAAATTAGACCACATGTAAACAAAGACAACTTGCAGCACATGTCGAGCCGCGCGAATTTCGTGCAACTTATATATGTAGATACGTATGCGGTCGCCAGTGTACCTACTGCTCGTTTTGACCGGTTATAGTAAGTATAGGCTTATAGATATATTTTTACACCGCGGGACATGACATCAATTAAACATTCCGCCCGATAGGTATCAGTGGAAATTTTTAGAGTTTTAAAACGCTCTTAAACTGGTTACCTCGGTCAACCAGCACGTGTCGTGCTTAAGCCTACCAGTGCGTAAACACTAGCTCCTAATCGGATCTATTTTCAAAACCTAAATCCTTAAAAATAGATATGACCTATCTCACCCTCACCGCCGGACGTGAATTGATCAATGATCAACACTTTAACTTATCGAAACTGACTGTGATATTAATTATTTAAACGTATAAATAATATTTTGCATACTGATATTAGGGATTGTATGTATCTATTATTATACTCGTAAACATAAGTATATTTCCTCTGGCACTTTCAATAAAGCTACGGAAAAAAATGGGACTTTAAGTTTCTGTTTCATGCTTGTCTCGAGTACCTTACATCTATGTCATATTTTAACAAAAAGTAATAAGAACTTTACCGTGCTACGCTAATAGGGTCCGACGAAATGTTAGTACTAATATAGTTCAGTGAAATATACATTTTACATTCACATTCCAAATTGTTGCAAATCTAAAACAATATATCTTTAAGTATGAGATAAGTCATGCAAGAGTTGATACTCTCAAACGGTGAAAATATCGGTTTACGATTTCAGGTAAAAATAAAATTGTCCTGTAGTATAAGCACAAAGGTTTACCTGTGCGGCGTGTGTGCAGCCAAGAACACGTAGTTGGTACCGTAGAGGCCAGTGAGCAGCACGGGCAGCGCCAGCAGCGCCGCCAGCCGTGCCTGCCAGCGACCCCAGCCGCCCACACAATCGCCCTCCATGCTCTGCCGCTGTTCCCAACCAACCCTCCTCACGACTCCGATCCGATCGACCGAATTACGATCCCTTTTAAACAGACCCTTGAATAATACCCGACACCCTCTATACTCGCTAAGACTGAAAGTTCAGGTTCAGGTTCGTGAACTTTCAAACGTTAGAATCGGCGAACTGCCCGTTTTGACCGCAGGTTTAGCTGGACTGTTTATTATAATGACATTATTTCATGAGATTATTGATACGTTAAAGTAACTTTACAATCGATAAACGGGTTAAGTTTTAAGGAACTGCACGGCGGTAGAGACGTCCCGCCGGCTGAAGGGTCCGAGCGGTTATGTTGTGTAAACCGCTTCACGACTACAGGAGTACTTCGAAAGGAGATCGGCAGCCTATCGAGCCGACGGCCGATCCGCTAAAATAATCGTTGCGTCGCGGAGAGAAGGGTTATAGCCGGCTGGCGCTGCGCGGACGCACGAGACCGCCGTCCGCCAGTCGCGGAAGCTTCGCTAACCACGTGCGCGCCTGCTGATAGTAGTTAACACTCGGTTAAAAATACGCCGCGTACTCATACTACATGCGACATGTATGCCACGCCGAAAATAAACCAAGTCAAAAATAATGCCTGCCGTGCCCCAACACAGTGCAACGGTTTGGAAACTGGTCGCGATGGCCACATTGTCCTAGCGGTCGTTGACACTGTAAGTCCAAGCATTAGACCCTGGATGCTTGCCAACTGTGTACACCAAAAAAATGTATACAGTGCATAATAATAAGACAACTAATTGTCGAAATACATTTTTCCATTGTAGAGATATAAGTCAAACATGAATTAAATATCTTACTTAGGGACTATTTAACCGCTATGACATGGCCCTCTTGAAGAGAATGGCAAAAATAGTTCTCTCTAAATCAGATTTTGTATTGACCACTCCTTTGATGTTGCTCATAAGCAACACTGACTACTTTCCGTGAGGTAACCCGTTAACTTCATCGTTAAGTTATCGTTATAGCGCCTAGCATATTTCTACAAGCAATACCTAAATGTATAATATTTGACAATCTAAACATGGATGTTTGAAAAACTATTTTACTCTCCATTACTTTATTTTTTTGTTATATCACTTGATGAATTATTTGATGAAGTTAACGAATTCGCAGTCGTTTACTTAAAACTATATTATAAGAATAAATTCGACGTTTCTTTACAGGCAAATCTAATTAGTTGTAGTCTTAACTGTTGTTTTAGAACATGTTACGTGTTATCAAAACTGATAATGGTTCTTGAGGTGCGCGCACGCACCTGCCGACACGCAGCCGCAGTGTCATACGCGATATGAGGGGGAAAATACCCACCGACGACGTCGACGCACATAACGACCGCCAAGAAAATCACCGGAACAAGTAAATGAGACAAAATGAGACAAATGACAAAATTAAACAATCGAAATTTAAACATGCAACGAGACATCAAATAAAACTAAGCGAAAGAGAAGATTCTCAACCTAGAAAAGAAGAGAAGAGAGAAAATGAGTGGTTGTGTAAATCGTGCTTATTCGAGTGATAACATTAGGACAAGTGATTGCAAAATAAGTGAAAACAGTGGTAAAAGTAGACCTCAAAGTGTGGAAGTGAAAGAGCCCGGAGCGGCGCTGGAAGATGTGTTGGAGCAACTTGGTCATTTCGGATTCTACCAGTGTTACGTGCTTATACTTTTATGCATTCCAAATATTTTGGCTGCTATGTACTCTCTGAACTACGTGTTCGTTACTGATCAAGTACCATTCCGGTAAACGAGTCAATTTAAGTTAACTTAAGTAAAAACTATGATATAATACCTAATTTGATTGTTTTGAAAATTGAAGTAGCAAACGAAAATGCAGTCCACCTGATAGTAACTTCATATAGAACAGGAGTATATCCGAAATCAATCACAGATGCGTACTCCCGAGTATTAAGGGTGCTGCCTTGTAAGAAAGAGATCCGGCAACCACTCCCCCCTACCATCTAAACTCAAAAACTGATACCCTGGTAGAACCATATTCTTTCCACCGCCTGGCAAATTGGCTCAGTAAATCGTCAGGAATCCAAAAATAACCTATCAATCATTGTTATTTATGAACTTGTCAAAGACAGAAATTAAATAAGAATTTATTCATACATACATATATTATAAGAAACGTGCTGCATGCGACTCAATTATGTGATACACGTTCCATAGATTCTCGGCTACTTTGTTATGTATCTCAACTCGTATCACGAATATTTTCCTCGTTAATTCTCGCAAGATTATCTTGTAATCTATATAAATATACTAATAATCTTTCAACGCTACGCATTGTTATTTGTTTGTGTTCATTTTTACTCGTCTGAATGTGGTATATGCATATTTCATATCGTCATTCCATATTTTCTATAAAAATACACTATGGATTTATAAAGTTTCATATCATACTATTAAAGCTCCACCGAAATAGGTCGAGATATATTTCTATTAGTATTTATCAGACCAGTCTGTCTATTAAACAGTCCTAGCTCCGTCGAAATAGGTCCAGATATATTTCTATTAGTATTTATCAGATCAGTCCGTCTATTAAACAGTCCTAACTCCGCCGAAATAGGTCCATATATATTTCTATTAGTATTTATCAGATCAACCTGTCTATTAAGCAGTCCTACCTAAAGTAAGTCATTCTTAAAATCGTGATATCAGATACATTGCTTGGAAATAAAGATAGCACGCTTTGAACCTGTACGTCGCCACACCTTCCAATTAGGAAAACATAATCATACTGATACTTATAGTTAAAAATTGTTTTTACATCTTAGGATTAGGAAATTGAAACCATTACAACAAAGAAGCTGAAATTTAAATGAAAGATGATGTCGCGGCGGAAGGGTACCGCTTAACTTAGTCAGACCCTTTATTCGATTGACTATATCTATTTAATTACTTGATGTAAAATTTTAAGCCTGTCAACGTGACCATTATCCAGTCTTCCTATTTTATTTTAGCTCGGTAGGTAGGTATCTAGTCTCAAAACTTAGCGGTACCTCGTCACGACATTGTAGTAAGTAATTGTAACGAGCAAATGTTATATTTCTATAATTAAAATATAGGTGTTACTCGTTCGAATTTGATGGCTCATCTATAAATATTATTTTACTTTACTTTACTTTTTAATTGGTTGCCCACTTTACTTTATAGCGTTGGGGGATTTGTAAATTTTAAATTTTATTTTATTTTTAAAAATTTTAAACTACATGTGATATTGCATGTTTGGATATTTGCCTGCTATATATATCTGTATACATCACATCAAATACAAGTTGATGTGATGTATATGACGAGATGATGTATTTGGAATGCGTTCAATATTTAACATTTCACCTACCATAGCTTTTATCAATTTGACCGATTCAATGGAATGGACAGTTTCTGTCATGTACATGTCAATTCTTTCATTTGATACGCTACTTCGGTATATTTGATAATATCTGATTATTCATCCCAACCTTCGCCCCCATACATTGTAAATCACTGATCCGATGCTGATAAAACATTCATAATTGTAATATACAGCTCATTCCCTTTCATTTCATTCCACTCTCACCCTCCTACCTTCTAAATGGCTCAACCACCTTTAATTTAACATGTTTAATTATAGCATACTCGTTATGACCTTTCTTTTGATACCCCACATGGGTATATTTGACAATACTTGATTATTTCTCCCCACTTTGAACTACCATATTTAGTAAATGGCTAAGCCGATTTTGATTAAACATGTCAAAGGTATTTGTAATGCCCTTTCATTTGATACCCCACTTGTGAATATTTAGGATATTTGATTTTTCATCACCACTTTCACCATCTATATCTAATAACTGTCTGGCCCGATTTTAATAAATCATGTTTAACAACTAGCACCCAGAAACCTGCTGTCTAACAAAAAAATCTGTATCCAAATCGGTTCACCCGTTTAGGAGCTCCGTTTCCAGACATAGCAGTCAAACTTATAACACCCCTCTTTTTGCGTCGTGGGTTAACAAAAAATTACCCTATCAAAGAGTACCTTGCGGAGACAGTTGTGGGAATTTTATGCTTAATTGGTGACATAACTTTTATATCTCTTAAATTAAATAATTTGTCGTGCAAGCAGAAGAAGGTGAAACTAATTATTGCAAATTGCTGGTTATACGTTCTCTGAAGCACTCCATGCTTTCTGAACTGAACATAGGGCGGTAGGATGTACAAAAAGTAACAAGCTTACTGATGACTACGTAGGGAAGGTATCATATACCACGTACCGCTTAGAAAATTATAATTCCTCCGTAATAAAGGTGAAACAGTATATGAAAAAGTAATCGTATTTATATCTCAACTAAGTATTCGTTACGACTTAATTTAATTATTTTATAATTTTTTGTGTGTGCTAAAGCGTGTTTTTAAATCCTTTTTATATATTGAATATTTTTATTAAGGCTATATCAGTGCGTGACGCCAAACCTGCTATGCCTGCTTAATCTTAAATGCGGTGCCTCTTAATGTTTAGTCAACCTTTTGTTTATTCTTCGCGTCACAAATGTGGCTAAAAAGTTTTTTTTACCCTTATCTTGACAAATACATCTGCCTTGTTTAGTTTAATGCCCATACTAAAAGCCTTGACGTTAAAATCATTTGTAGTTTGGCAATTTCATATCAATGTAGCTATTTTGGATTATTTTGACATATAACGCTGGTAGTAACCGTGTATCAGATTAAGTCAGATAGTGTAATCCCGCACGCTGGAGCGCTTGAATTTTTCTCATCGTTCACCAGTATCTTATCTGGCGGCTTCGTGCGATAGCCAGTCCGTCCAACCCGTCTGAATATTAAACCATCTTTCATGTTTACATTGGGCCAGGAAATAATATCCTCTAATAAATCCGTACAAACATAATGTTCTATTATTTCAATTACTACGAATATCCTCTCTCTTTTTTTTCTATTCTCTTCTCTCTCTCTCTCTCCCTGTATGCCACCCTTGTATGCGTTGTACAACGGGTCGAAGATGAACTGAAAATTTACTCATAAAATAAATCACAGCATTGTACTTACTCTATATTCCTATGTTCTCTAAAGTGCGTAATGACTTTCTAAATCTTTTCTAGAACCCTCACAATCTTTGAAATTTGCGATGATAAGTGATTGTAACGATCATGTAATAACTAAGGAATAAACATGATGTATGACAAACTGAAATTTATTTTAAGTCCATGCAACATGAAACAAAAGTTTAATGAATTTTTATCTTCTAAATTCAAAACTTCCTGACAAGAATCTAATTGACGAATTTATTTTATGAATCTTAATTGTATCATTGATATTCGTAGATTGTGATCAGAAAGGCGGATTATCTGCGACGTATACTGATTTAAAATTACTTATCAAAATCAAAGAGCGCGACAATCAGCTGGTACCAAGATATGTAATCGCTGGGACTACTACTTTACTGACTTTACTGTATATATTATGTATTTCAGGCGCAATTCTAGAGAGTAGATGCCTTCCATAACTGTAGAATCTTTTATATATACAAAAGAATTCCTATTTCGCTTCGTCACAGCATCACACGTGAACGCTAGCCGTTCCATTTCACCCCATTTCACTAATTATTTTATTCTCGTAATTGTTATTGTCAGAAGAAAAGTTCTTAAAATTTAGAAAGTAACGCGAAAATTTTAGAAAATTAAGGAAACCTCACTAACCTGACAATTTCTTAATGTCACTTTATCGTGTTTGACATAATTGTCAGTTTCACAAATTTGAATTCAAACTCCATGGTTAAAAGAAGAAGTACATCGAATCAGCCAGGAATATTATATTTACATGTATGACATGAAATATTTACATGTATGATATGATAAAGCAAGAATACAGAAGCTCATTAATTCCATTAATGTATTGCCTATTGTATTCAGCTGCAAGTACCGACGTTCATAGATAAATGACCTATTATGAGATCATTCATCGATAAAACAAAAATAAGTATTATCTCACGACATCGCTAGATACATATTATGTAATGCTAAGTCTCACGTTATCTCATGTAATGAAATACAATACAAATAATAAATCTTACAATTGACTTTATTGAACGACTGACTTAGTGCGCAGTGTCTTTTCAATCACAATTCTTTATTATTATTTTTTTATTATACACAAGTTATAATCATGCTGTACATATCATGGTAAGTGGCTCAACCCACAACCGCGCAGGGACATTTATCAACATTTCTATAAAGAACAGGTTCTGCATAAAGCCGATCACAGATGCTTTGCCCTTTATAGAACTAAGATGGCCACCTCATAAGGATATAAGACGACATCCACATCATTTTATCAAAAGGCAGAACTTCTTTACGCTTAAAATAGCTGTGGCGTAGCTCCCCATTCAAACCATACTGATTCCGCCGTCTTTTGTAATTATATATATAAAAAGCTCTCGAAATCTTTAAATCGTATCTACAAAACCGTAAGCAAATTGTGAAAATTAATAACCATCAAATCAGTACCAAATCCATCACCTATGGGGTCCCACAAGGCTCAGTATTAGGGCCTCTTTTATTTTTAATTTACATTTATAATATCTGTCAATTATTTAATTCGATCGTCAATTATTTTTTATTTTCGACATTCATTTGAAGCTATGATACCTCACGTTCAAAGCGATCTTAATTTGTTAAATACCTGGTTCCAAACTAATTTGCTTACCTTGTCCTAAACACTAATTTCGTAATACTCTATGCAAAAAATAAGAGAAACACTACTAATATAGAAATAAAAATAAATAACTTATTAATTCACAGAAAAACAAAACAAAAATATCTCGGTCTTATAATAGATTTATCTTTCTTGGAAGCCACATATTGAGAAAATAAGGTCTAAATTAATATCACTGTCAGGTCCCCTATATAATATTTCAAGGTGTTTACCTCAAAAATTGCGATACATAATTTACAACTGTTTAGTCAAACCACACATTGATTATTTAATCGAAGTGTGGGGTACTGCAGCCAAATCCAACCTTGATCCATTACAAAGAGCACAGAATAGAGTAATGAAGGCACTATTTAATTATACATTTTTAACAGCAACTGATACCATACTTGTATATTAGTGCGTAAAAATTTAAATAAAGATATACATACAAGTCTATCATTTACGAAAAGAACAATAAACACAACGAATTAAACTACGGAATGCTAACTACTTAGTAACACTTCCTCCGAGAACAATTTATAGAATAAATAATAATGGGTGTTTTTTTTTTTAATAAACTACCAACTAACATAAAAAATACTAAAACCATGTCACATATACTGAAAACATAAATTTAATTTACGAACAACTAAAACACATAAAAAAAATTGAATACTAAATAAATAATTTATAGAATACTTTTTACATTTTAATGTATATATTTAATCATATGTATATATTATATATATACGTTTCTTAGATTTTTTAAGAATTAAATTATGTAAGTGCAATAATTACTTTACTACTGACTACCACGAATGCCAGATCCAAAGATGTTTTGTTTTTTAACTCCATGGAACGTAACTTAAAACCACGAATATGAAGGGTATAACAATATTACTTGTTTAACTTTAACCCACTTTTATAATTATTTCATTTAATTTGTGTGTCATCTAAGTAACTAAATGGTAAACCTACGCCCGATATTATAATGTTTTTAATTATATAAAAGCCTAGTAGTTTATGCCTAGAAACAATATTGACAATTGTTTATTTTTGAAATCCAGATGCATCATCCCAGAGTGCGAGGGTATATCGGGCGTTCAGTTCGCGAACTCGTCGGCGGCGGCGCTGCAGGCGGCCGGAGGGTGTCGCCGCTACGCGCCGCTAGAGCCCGGCACGCTCACTTGCGACCGCGACCGCTACCATCCCAACGACACCATCGAATGTGACATGTTTGTTTACGAGTCCATGGACACTACGTATGCTGAGGTCACTCTCATTTTGATGCTTGAATTATAACTCAATTGATTATATTAAATTATAATGATTTATATTGACAATTTAGTTGTTAATGAATGAAAGACAGAAAATAAAATAAAATTACAATAATTACTATATTGCATACGGTCGAGCAAGAGGCTATTTGCCATGAACTTAACTATATCACAGTACAATATTAATTAAATTAGCTTCTACAAGACTTAACAATACTTTTAACATTTGTTCAAAGTAGTTATTCTATCCAAGTATTCGATGTTAAATAAAAAAAAAATCACAATCGATTGTTAAGATTTGTAAACGGAATTAAAAACAGAATCGTGCCTTAAGTCCCCTTTCGGATGCACATTTGTGGACGAACTTTAATATTACTATTATCCCTACGAATATAATGCAAAGAGAGCACTTAGATAAGGTTTGTTGTCTGAATTAAACTTTTTTTACCTGAACGTAAATAGACTTAGGCGAATCTTTTACGATAGAGCTAAACATTGTTTTCTCTTTCTTATTCTTATTGTTTGAGTATTTCAGTTCGATATGGCGTGCAACGAATGGCTGCGAACGTTGGTGGGCACCGTGCGTAACGCTGCCTTGCCGCTAGCGCTGCTGCTCACAGGCTACATCTCCGACGGGTAAAACTTTTACCATGTAGAAATAACAATCGTATAAGCATCCATCTGATGGTAAGGGACTTTCAGCGCATAAACATCTGCAATCAGCTAAGGTTAGAGTCTTACCCGTCGGGCATCCGGAGAAACCATATATGTAGTTTTTTAGCTAATGAGTGACATTATCTTCCTTCTAATTATCACAGAAATCTCGTGAAGATTGACTCACTGTATAGCCATCATCAACCTATTACTGGCTCATTGCTAGACATATAGTAACCATAACCCACATAAATTATAGTGATAATTAAGTACATGATACACGGTAGACATGATTAAGAAGAACGCTCATATGCTATCGGTCTCTCGCAATGTCTTACTTTATCATTAAAACAAGTGCTTATTAATGTTTGATACGCCCATAACTTGAAAAAAAGCAGTTTGGTGAGTCTTGATGTGGATTTGAACCCATAGCACTATGCTATCAGCACTTTGACCACCTTAGTATAAAGGCGTCATCATTCAACATGTCATTAATCACTCATCACGCAATACGTGCGTCTGTCAACTGTCTGCTCCCTGCACTTCGTGTTCCAAATTTTAAGAAAAATGTAGGTTAGTGATTCCGTTTTTAATAGATATTTATCAACAATACATACATACACATAATAAAAATGCGTGCATGCGTCTGCCTGCGTGCCTGTAGCGGTATACAGACGATCGTAAATTTGCAAAAAGATTGTTTAGGGAATTGAGAATAAATAATAATTGAAAATTCTGTAATTTTTATAATTTTGTTTATTTGTGTGTTTGGAATCGCATGTTTTTTTTTTTATTTGAATGAAAATATTAATTTTTTAATCTTTGGTTTGTTTACAAGTTGGGGGCGACGCACAGCCTTCTGTATCTTCTCATCATTCGCTGGAGTCCTCGGCCTTGTGAAGTCGTTCTCAATCAACTACCAGATGTACATCGCCATGGAGTTCTTCGAGGCGGCGCTGGGCTACGGATTCAACAGCGCCGCTTATGTCATGAGTAAGGATTACAGCATCACATCACTCAATTTAAAATTAGTAGATTCCTTCGTGGCTCGGCTTCGAAGACACCACTGCCACACTTATTTCTCATATCAATATTGTTAAGTGTTAAAATTAGAAGGGTATAGTAAGGGATAACCTTACATATGTAAACGAAGATTTCCAACTTACTCTTCAAAAGCATCTCTGGCCGACCTCAAGTAGGAGTAAAATCCTATCTAGGGTTAATTTTAGATATACGTTGCAGCAGTGACGACTTGCCTTTTATCCTATTACTGCTTTATAGGCAGTGTTAACATTTCATATTTTTTAATTTTGTGCCACGTATATTATTTTTCACAAGAATGTTAAAAACTAATTAATTCTTTGAATATAAGGCAAAGATGATAAAATTTTAAGAGTGCATAACCATCATTAAGTCTAAATTTGTATTTAATTTTTTCTTCCTACTTTGTCCATCTGATATATGTATGTATTAAAACACAGTCATAATTTTTAAATTATTGTACAGTGGTAGAGCTGGCGCGTCCGTCGCTGCGCGCAGCGTTCGCGTGCGCGACGGGCGTGGCGTACGGCGTGGGCGGCGCGCTGCTGGCGCTACTGGCGGCGCAGCTGCCGCGCTGGCGCTGGCTGCTGCGCGCCGCTCACGCGCCAGCGCTGCTGCTACCGCTTTACTGGCTGCTGCTGGACGAGAGCGTGCGCTGGCTGCACGCCACCTCGCGTACTCAGCGCGCGCTCGCTACTATACGGAAGATTGCTACATGGAACAAGGTACTAATGCGCCGTTTATTAAGATCTTGTAAGCTTAAATTATATTAACGTAAGATTAAATTAAAAACCATTATGTTTTCACTTCACAGGGAGTAATCTCTGTGAAGTGATTTGATTTTGAAGTATAGTATTCAAGAAATATTAGTTTTCTATTTTCACCTATTAGTAATTGAATAAAATTGGAGTGTCTGTCTCAAAATAACAACCACGCAATTTTCATTGCCTTTTCAAGCATACATTTGCCTTATACTTAATTACACGATACTTCAATATACACTCATTTTTTCTTCAATTTCTTACTATCTTTACGAGTTAATTTTAATAATGGTAATACCGAGTTATTATTATTATTACATTAACACGAAATGATACAAAATGTTATAAGGCACTATTTCCGACATAAGTTTAATTTCCAGGTGACACTCAATGAAGATCTGACACGCATAATACTCGAGGAACCAAACCCGGAAGCAACGAAGCCGAAGAACCAGTGGCTGAGCCTCGTGAAGTCCCGCGTGCTACTGGGGCGCTTCGCCGTGGTCGCGTGGTGCTGGGTGGCCGCCGCCTTCGTCTACTACGGACTCACTATCAACTCCGTAGCACTCTCGGGGGACAAGTATGTATCTTATTGTCTACGTACATTGCTTGTAACCAAACAAAAATTCATGGTATTAATACATACGATGGGATACGAAAGTAACCTATAACGGTGTAACTCATCAATCGATCGATCCTAGACCGACGCCGACGGTAGAATGATTCAACAATTCGACGATGGAATGGATCAGACGACATCACACACTTTTTAAAAGGATACTTGTGACGATCCATGGTAAACTAAATGATCGATCTACGATGGTTCAATCATCGTTCGCTACAACATCAGTCGATTGTCGTCGATCGATTGGTATGGAGGCACCCTAAGAAACTGTTTAAAATTCCAATTTAGTGTTTTATTTCAAAGCAACTCACTGTTACTACCTATAACATAAAAATAGACACCAGCTGGCTAGTGTAGCATCGCAGTTAAACTACAAAAGGTTCGACCACCTTTGAATTTGACCTTTGACCGACTTTGAAATCCAAACGAATAAATAAAAATGTTTTAAGAATCTTTCATAAAACATATATAAACAAATACTTTGTCACTCACAGTAAGAAATACTATGTACTTCGGCGAAAATCAAGTGTGATTAGAAGAGTGGGTTCGTATGTATGCATGGTTGTGTGTGTGTGTGTGTGTGTGAGTGTCTGTATGTATGTGTATTGTATTGTATATGCGTGTTTACAAATGTAAAATTATAAGGAATGATTAGTACTTGCACTTATTACATTATTATTATTATTACTGTTTTCGTTAATGATCATTCTTAGTTTTTTTATTGTTTTGTATTTGTAGATACGTAAACTTCGCGCTAAACATGTCGATGGAGATCGTGGCGTCGCTGCTAATCATGATGGCGCTGGAACGATTCGGTCGCAAGCGGAGCATCTTCACCGCGTTTCTACTTTGTGGAATCGCTTGCGTCATCCCTTATTTTATATGTGAGTGTTTAAAATTAACCTTTATGTGATACGCTTTTACTAGCAAACGCTACCTGAAGGGCCTACCCCTACCCGCAAGCACGGCCAGCTTACTCCGGGCAGCAACGGTATAACAAAGCATCGTGCAATTTTTCTGTTTCATTCATAAAGTAGTATATGTAAGTATAACATTTGTTAACTTAACGAATCTTAATTTGTGTTTTATTTCGTTATACTTTTTAAAGTTGATTTATCTTCATCTAAAATAATATCTCAAGCTCTAAAAAAATCTGAATTTAGTTATACTTATTATTGTTTTTTTTAAGGTAACTCATAGAAATTCACGTTATTATTACAGGCACGGTATTATCAAACCAGTCTGATGATTCCATGCCCTCCCATTTTTTTTATATCGAAATAACTACTAACTTTTTTAATATTCATGGGAAAATATTTAAAAAAAAAGCTGTATGTGTTGCTAAATAAATTATCTAATACTTAACTGCATTTTTGAATCTTTATATAATCTGTCTGAATTATAAGCCCAAGTTCTTAGGGGCACGGTAATATCCAACTCTTCCCTAAATGTTAGGGTTTTTTACCGCGTATGTATGTACTGTATCTATTTGCATGGAAATTTGGCGAAATATGTATCTTCTATTGTGTTAAATCTTGGTGTCACTACCTTTGTATGTTATCTTCAAGTGAATATTAAAATTATTATGATTGATTAATTTTATTTAATACAATATTTCATGTAGTGTTATAGTCTGGCAACAAAATGTATTGTTTTTCTCCATATCCAACTCGACATATACCAACATATATCTTTAAAGTTGGCCTAAACTGTACACGGTGTGCGTATTTGATTGAAATCGTTTCAGTAGTTTATGAGTCCATAGCGTACAAACAACATGACACAAATTTGTATCAGATATAGGCTTCCAAGTTGGATCAAACTGCATACGGTGTGCAAATTTGATCGAAATCGGTCAGTAGTTTAGGAGTCCATAGCGGACAAACAACGTGGCACGTAATTTGTAAAGATATAAGCCACCCTATCTTTCAAGTTGGATCAAACTGCATACGATGTGCAAATTTTATTCAAATCGGTTCAGTACTTTAGGAGTTCATCACTGACACATAATTTATATATATTAAGATATACACCTACATTGGTTCATGAATTTAAATCGTTTAGGTAACTGATATAGTTTTAAACCCAAGCTCTGCTTGCATTTAAGATACCGATTTGGCCGATTGCTAAGACAAACTTCATAAATGTGTAAAAACTTATAGTTGTAATAAGTACTTGTAATTATGCTGACCTCTAAAATTAAATATATGACTGTCCAACGTAAAGTAATGACCCTGCATCCATAAGCACTTTCTTTGAATGTTATAAAAATCATCTCTTATGTTATAAAATTTGCTGTGGATTTTGTAAAATTAAATAAATAAAATAAATAAATAAGTAACAATAGATTTGATATCCAGGAATCCATCCTCCAGAAAGTAAAATAATAACACTCACTACACATAGATTCAAGTTGGGATGCCCTGTATTACTCTGAATGAATTTAACTTCTACACTACAATTTGATCTAACCACTATAACCGCTGGATACATAGTAGATAACCGGTACAATGGTCTTACTATTGCTGTTACTCAAAAGAAACTTACAAAATTTGGATAAAATTTGGTGTTTACATGGCCTGGATTAACATATAGAACGTCCTTTATTGTGTTTTTATCACATTCAAGTAGCAAACGAGCATGCAATCCACCTGATGGTAAGTGGTCACTGCCACCCATGGACATCTGTAAGCAACTTCATATAGAAAAGGAGTTCTACCTGAAGCGGACCACAGATGTGTTATTACTCCTGATGAACAAGATAGTCGACTCATATGAAAGTAGACGGCAGCCACACCCTTCACCTGTTAAGCGCAAAAAGTCCTTTACGCTAGAATAGTCTCCCTGGTCGAACTACACTGTCACATTTTATCTACCACTGGATAAAATGTGATAAACATGATCCAAGCAGGAGGCGCCCCAGGAAAAAATCGTGAAGCATATGGCGCTAAGAGCAAGGTCAAGAGTAGTCTATATTTCTGAAGCATATGGCGCTTAGAGCCCCCGTATTGTTGCAGCGCACTCGGGCGCGGGGCTGGGCCTGTTCTTCGTGGGCAAGCTGTCGATCTCGTTCGCGTTCAACTCGCTGTACGTGCACACGGCGGAGCTGTTCCCCACGGCGGCGCGCTCCTCCGCGCTGGCCGCCGCCTCGCTCGTCGGCCGCATCGGCTCCATACTGGCGCCGCAGACACCTCTACTGGTACATCTCCTTACTATTATTTACATACAGTTGAATTTAATTGACTTACATTAATATGTTATCTGTAAGTGATTTAATTTAAAAAAAATGACGTTTCGTATAAAGCAACAACTCGGAAATGAAGTGAAAAACTGAAGTTTATAGGAGTACGTAATAAATATTTAATCCTCTCTATAAATAATGTTAAGTACGATATATATTTACCACAGAAAACTGATAGATGACTGCTTATACATTATTCCAGGTCAAAATTTGGATTTCTTGAAAAGAAATTCGGAAGAAAGGTTTACCTATAGGAAATACATATTATAATTATGTAAATATAATAATATAAGGCCATAATTTTGTACGGTATTCCAAAAACTGCGCCTTGGGGCAAACGGTCGCCTCCCGGCACAAAGCGTGCCTCTTATTTCACAACGTAATTCGTAGTTTATAGACACATGTTATACCTATATTCAAAGTAGGTACTGACCGCTGTTAACTCCGCCAGAGCCTGTACGTGCAAGCGCTACTGTACGGCGGGTGCTCGCTGACGGCGGCGCTGGCGGTGCTGCTGGCGCCCGAGACGCGGCGCGCGGCGCTGCCCGCGCACGTGCGCGACGCGGAGACGCTCGCGCGCGCGCCGCCCTACGCCCCGCCGCATGCACCGCGCGCCTCGTCTCACGCCACGCCGTGATATATTAACGTAAACAAACCACGCGGTCGCGATCTTGCCGCTACGAGTATGAGCGGTAGAGAATAGCGTGGCAATGTACAGAAGAAGTCTGTAGATAAATGTGTATGCCATGCCACGAGGACGTCGCTTTCATTACATCTAACTTAGCTGTCGTTAACGCTGCTGCTTAGCAACACGTGATATGGACGACGTCTCACCGATAGACAACGCAGCGCCGCTTGCCTATACCTCAAATATCGTAGCCTTCAAGATACCAAAGCATTTAAGATTGCACTCTCCCTGGAGCATACCGGCAAGTCTCAGTTCTTGACCTTGTTCAGTACCCTACGAGTCACTTGCTCTGTGTCCCTCGATCCGCGTGCACAGACCCAGCAATTAAATACAAAAAAAAATTGCAAGAAATTTTTCTTCCAAATGCCGAAGTTACATGCCTTTCTTATAATATTTAAAATAGCAGCATCTGACTTTTTTCAGCGGGTACAAGGCGAATAAGCAAGGCCCACGGGTCAGCTTTAAGCAAATACAGCTTCGATGCGAACAGGTCTTTCATATCATGTTTTTTTTTTCTTATTTGACGTCCCTTATTTAACGTAAGTAAGTATACCTTCTTCTAATCAATCTAATGACTTATTTAATTAAACTAGTTGTCCTTCGCAGCGGTCGAAATTCGACCGTAATTAAACCCATTTTTTTCTACTACAAAGTTTTTATACATATTTTCCTCTGTACATTAATTGTAAAATTATTTTTTATAATGTCATTATAGGGAATGAGATTTAATTTAGTAAGCTGCATTTAAAAGCAATAACGCGTTATTTGACATACACATCTGTCAGATGTATGACATCTAGATATGACAATGTCAGCAATAAAGTCACTGTGTCACAAATACGTATATGTGTGTTTGTGTGTGTCAAATGCATGGTAGTGTGTGTAATGTTTTATTTATAGATTTAATGTAGTTTATAATCATTATTATTGAAAAATATTAGCGTTCTGCACATGTCCTATATATAAACTATAAGTGTGCCAAATTTCATACTCCTCCGTCCACGCAATTTTTATAAAAAGGGGTCCAAAGTTTTTGCTTCACGTATTAATATAATGATTTAATGAATAGAAGTTACGGTAGGTTACTACTTAATTACTAATTACTTAATTAAATACATTAATTTTAATTAAATATGTCATTACCTACGTGCAATATATTAACATAATGTTTGTTATAATTACTGAGCATTTAGTACCGTTGGTAGTACCATATATAAAGTTCTAGAAACTTAACAAAAAAGACAATATCTAATAATGCTGCGGTCGGTTCGTGTCCCACATACGTGTGACTGTGACGTGACAGGAAAAGTATGAAAGGCTAGAGACCCAGGTTTCGGATGTCTTCTCGCTAGGCCCTCTTGCGTGGGCCCTGCGGGTGAGCGGTTGAAGGCGTGGCCTTTTGGCGTTGGCCTTAGAGACCCAGTGAAAAGTCCTTAAGTATATATATTAGTGTTGTAACGGTAATCCGCCCCCACTTGCGGAACTTCCGTAAAAAATCGAGCCACCGCTTCCGCATCCGCCTCAGCAAAATGTTTGCGGAGTTATAACGGAGGTTTATTTACTTTGATCTTGACGTACAACGGACAAGGAGGGACGCTAGGCGAAGCGACCACTTAGCTACATGTTGCAACTAGATGAATATCTTTATTGTGATAGAAATATAACATCATATCTAAAGTTTTTTCTCCCATATTTCGCACCTATTTATCGGCTCTATCAAGTTCAGTGGTAAGTGAACAATAATTTAGTGACAGCCGGCACGGAAGGCGACAAATCCGCAAAGCTGTTGTTCGTGAATATGCTCGCTTCCACTAACATGGCCTCCGTTAAAACCCTTGTATACTTATATATATGTATGTGTGTGTGTGTGTGTGTGTATATTCATAATTGTACAAATAATATTCTCGTTACATACGTTTGTTAATAGATCAATTAATATAATATATGTTGTGTGATGCTTTTAAACCTTTGAAAACCAAAGTTTTATCAAAGCAATGAACAATGGCCTTTGAAATACTTAGTAGATGTAAATGGAAAAATTATCACTACATTGACATTGAATTGTTAATTTTCAAGTGACGTTAACATTTACCATTTCATTTTCAAAACTTTCGTTTTATATCGTAATCCATGGTTATTTAGCCGCTTACAATGCTTCATTAAACAGGTCCTCTTATTATTATCATGATATTTATTTTTAGCCGACTTCTTATAGCAACTGTTTACAGTTGCTACAGAAATATATGTTCTTGTAAAACGTCAATTGTCAAATAATTGAAGTTTTTATTTCAAAAGTCATTTGATAGTTCTGTCGTCAGACTATTATCTAGAGGTGGAGCGGTTGCGACACTGCGTGGCAAGTAGAGGTGAGCGTTGCGCCACAGCACCCACAGCCCGCAGTCGGCTAATGTCGCAACAAACAAACAGATAAACGGTCCCACCGATAACGGTGACACAGTTTATTTCGGGATTTGTGGTGCAATGTATATCAAATGATATATTTTTATATAATAATATAGAAGTAGCAAACGAGCATGCAGTCTACCTGATGGTAAGTGTCACCCGTGGAGATGTTATCGACCCCAGATAAAATAATTATTACCCGAGGATTGTTAGAGACACGTCAGTACCCCTGTGGATTAAAGTGGTATACCTCGGATAAGTATGTCTAAATACATCAGCGTTTAATACTGCTGATATTACGCAGAAATAGGTGTGACGGT
>MOOZ01001121.1:428246-445893 GCA_002930495.1 Cecropterus lyciades
GCATTTAGCTGAAGATCAAACAGTATGTTGCCTACAGTCTACACCATGATATAGAGGGTTAATACTTACACGCGTAACGCAATATATGTATATTATATCCTTTACGTTAAGTTACATTTATTTTTAACCAATTCAGAACCTATTGTTATAAAAATAGCAGACATGCGTGCAGACCACCTGATGAAAAGTGGCTTCGGACCCTTATGCGCATTGATAATCAACCTCAGATAATTTAGACCCCCAACTTTAGTCGCCCACAGATGCGTATTGCCCCTGAGGACTAAGTTAAAACGCCTTGTAGGACAGTGTATTTTTCATAACAAACCCTTCAAATCAGAACACAGCATTGCTTATCAGTGCTGATATAAGGCAGAAATAGGTGTAAAGTTAGACATCAACTACAAACAGGTTGTTTTGATATTCCACTTGTAAGGGGGTTAAACGTTTGTATTATATGCCTCTGCATGCGACGTTACAAGCATCGGCTCATTATCGGTAAATTTGTTAACAACAACGACAACAATAGATTCTACTCTCCATATCTATTTGAATATCGATCGTCGTATCGCCCTTGATCGATACAGTACCCACTGGCACCGAATATAATGGCAACCTTCTGGATGAGTGCTGCGTAATACCTGAGCTGATGCCGACGAACGCGCGTGCGACCAGCATCCATTGATGCGCGTAAGGGCGCGTGAGGTGCAGGTTGGCATAGAGCGCGGAGGCCAGCACGAACAGCGCCAGCGTGCTCAGCAGCGGCGCGCGCGCGGAGTTGGTGCGGTTCGCCCACAACCCCAGCAACGGGGACGCCACCAGCTGCCCCAGCGGACTGATGCCCACCGCCAGCCCGAGGGCCTCCTTCTTTGCGCCGGGTTCTAACTGACAAATGCAAATATGATAATTACAATTTGAAAGTATTTAAACAATATTATTTTCGAGAGCATCATCGTGGGCCTCTGCGCTTATCAGGTCTGACGCTTATTTATGTTAATATAAAACAAGTTAAATACAATATATCGGTGAGGCAGTCAGGTAGCCTTTTGCAATAGCTTGTAGATCCAATAACAATGTTGGTATTTGACGCCAGCAAAACCTGCCGTTGTTAACCTCATAGTTACATTAACATTTACCATAACTGCACGCAATGTACCTATTTGAGCTACAGAATGACACCAAAACAGGTAGATACAAGTATTTCATGATTTTAATAATAGGTAGGTACATGTACCTATACGTTTGTTACAATTGGTATATTAAATGGAGGTTTGTATAATTACTTAATACATGCATATTTTAACAAAAATAACCACAAATTAGGTAAGACTTGTTGTATAGATAATTGTTATAATTGTCGGTTCAAACTTGAAACTCATGCGTGCTCCTGCCCGCGTTTAACCCGGGGTACCAACATTTATTTATTTCTAGCGTGAAGCAGTTCTTGCGTTTCGTTAGAAGGATGTGATTGCCGGCTTACTTATGTATATGAGGCGAACATCTTAGTCGTCGGGAGCAGCAACGCATCTGTGATCGACTTCAGATAGATCCCCCTATATCTGAAGATGCTCACGGATGTCCATGGGCGGCAGTAACCACTCACCATCAGGTGGATTGCGTGCTCGTTTGCTAATTCAATCTGATAAAAAAAAACTTCTTTTTTATGTTTTTATAAGTGACATGCATTTTATGAACACAAATAGTTTTTAAGCTCTAATATTGTGCAAACGATCGTATTAAGACAAATATGGTAATCATTTTTTTTTGTTTTTACCTAGTAGATACATTCTTATTAATTAATATACTGATAATTAAATCAATTCTACTGATTTTATGAAATAAAATCACATCAAATGGTGTCCTACTACAGAAACATTTTTGTACGATTTCGATAACAGCGACATCTGTCCGGTTTCTAAAGTATTTTTCAGAATAAACCAGCCCAAACAAATACACCCAAAAGTTCACTTAAATCGATTAAGCTGTTTCGAACATAAGCGTGTAGGAACACGGTGACACGTGTTTCATATATTAAGATATATCATACAACTGATAAAAAAATAATTGCAGCTGTATGTGACTGACAAGATGAGACTGGCGCTGTGCCAGCCGCCTCGTCCGCGCCGTCCGCGTCGCCGCGCCCGGCGACGGACACCGAATCACTCATCTCAGCACGATTACACAATTATCATAAATGCACATTACACTTAATGGATACATACAGACGGAAACAACTAATGAGGATTTGTCGGTTAAGGAGATTTAACCATCACGTATTCTAAGATATAATAATATTCGATTGCATTTACAAACGCACCGCATTGACACGCATTGGGAACTGCAATGCTCGGCAAACAAAGCGACTCGGATGTGGGCCACTTTATTTCTAAGTATACATTCAATTCTTAAATATACATTCAAATGAATCCAAAACGCATTCTGAACTGAAGAGCCTTGACAATACAATGCGGCACTGTGTGTTGCTGGATGGATTCAGTTTATTTTGGCCTCTGTGACCACTCTAAGCAATATATCATTGGCTTGTATGTTATATCATCAAATTATAAACATACACAAATTCACACGTGTAGGTACTATGTTGCAAAATGTTTTTAAACAGCAGCAATCACAACAATATATGCCAATAATTTAGCTCTACATAGGGAAAACTCTAACTCTTCTAGCGAAATGTAGAATTCAACAAACTGTTACCTAAACTATACATATAGTAAAAAATAAAAGTGATCTGTTTGTAATGTTCGAATAAGGAGTTTTTACTAAATAAAGATGAAAATACATAGACGTGTTACTAATAACAAAAAAGCTATTTTTAAAATTTATTTTTGTCTATCGGTCGATTAGTTCTTGCTAATCAGCGATACTAAGACAGATAGTTAAAGTTATCGCTATTTTTTAGGGTCGGTAGGGTTTACCTCGAAAGGAAAAAACAGAATCCCTATAGGATCACTTTGTTGTCCGTCCGTCTGCCAAGACCCTTTTTCTTAGGAACGCGTGGAGATATCAAGCTAAAATTTATATCAAATACTCAGGTCTCTCCCTTGATGCTATCAAAAGATACAGCCGTTTATGCCGCTCATTTCCTACAAATTAAAACCTACAGGGTACTTTCCGTGAACTCTGAATCTTGAAATTTGGTACGAAGCAACGTCTTATAGCACAAATAAAGGAAAAATTGCGAAAGCCGTACATTTTTAGTTACATCATATAATAAAAATAATTTCAAAGTTACTACTCCTTTCCTCAAAACGCGTAGAGGTATGAAATTGAAATTCATATCAAATACTCAGGTCTATAATACCTTTCAGTTGTAAGAAAATCATACTTTTATGTCGACGCAATCAAAAGAAACAGCAATTTAAGCCGCATATTTTCTAACTCGCAACTACTCGTAAGGGCATCAAAACCTAAAGAGTACTTCCAATCGACATAGAATCTTGAAATTTGGCATGAAGCAACGTTTTATAGCACATAAAGGAAAAATCCCGAAAACCTTAAATTCTTAGTTACATCACATTTTTTTATAGATAATGGTATGAAACTCTTCGTGCGCGAGTCCGGCTCGCACTTGGCCGATTATTTATTTAAAATTGTTAAAGGTTTAAAATTTCAGTTATAAGTTACTTGATCCAATTACAATTTATAAACAAAAATAATGCCACGAGGGACAAGGCATCTAGTAAAACTAAAAACATTTATTTGCAGTTGGCAATCACTTGTCCTTGTTGCCGTATGCAATCAAAATACCTACGTGAACGATTGGCTACTGGTTCCTGTTAACGTATCTACGTTTATTCATGATTTAATTTTTTAATAGTACAAGTGATAAGTTTGGTAATGACTATAATTGTTTAAAATACAATGATAAATAAAAGCTCCCTCCTCGCCTTGACTCCTTTGTTTGTTGAGCGCTCGGCCCCCACCGCTCCGCGCTAAACGCTGTTCATTCACCCTGACCGTGGAACGCGCGCCATTCAATATCAATAGGCTCGTCAACATTACGATCTTCATTTTATAATAAAAACGTAACGTAACAACTTTCTACTTTCGCTTTCGTCCCAACACCGGGAATCTAAGCGTCCTGCCTACTGGTGAAGGTCGCTATGCAGCGAGCAATGACTGAACTTTCCAACGATACTGTAAGCTGTTTGCCCGCGCGCACCGCCCGTGTGCACGCCGTGTACTGTGTTTTATTTTGTCGTTATGAAATCTGCGACATTTTCATCTCGATTTTAGTAACTTTATTAGGAATAGGAATTTTAGTTATCATTGTAATCCTTTCCATCTTTTCATAAAAGATCAATCTATTCTGAAATTGCTCATTTACATCCAAGATATTTTATTACGATGTCGATCTAAGAGATAACAGTATATGGAGCAAACTTCTACCTTCACCTTTGACCACACCGTCTCGAATATAAAAATAATAAATTTAATAATAAAATCGTAACAATGAAATAAAATACAAAGGTACAAAGCCTCTTAGTCATCGGGTTTAATACGTTAGTAATGGTAATCAAATAAAATCAGCAAACTTGACATAATGACCGCAATAATTGAACATGAACAAAGCACATATCTTTAAAAATCCTTGTGACATTCATATCTACGCAGAGGATTGTGCAGACAAGGAAATCAAATAATAATATTATTAGTTAAACAAAACATATATACAACCGGATGTCATTGACCGATAGCGCTGATTTTACATTAAGACATTAATACATATCGCTTAATAAAATAAATTAATTAAATTCCACGTCTCATGGCATATGACGTGCTAACACTTCTGTCATTTAAGAGCCGGGTACCTATCGTTAGATACTAAATACTACGCACACAAGAAATGTAATCATGTGGTGGTAGGTATGGTAGGCTATTTAGATAGTCTTTTGGTCGGTCAGTGGGTAACCAAACACCTACAAGATTTTTATCCAATTTACAGTGTTACGTACTACTTTAAATGATATAAAATTGCGTCCCCATTGTTTTTTATTAGCCTGTTCAATAATGGAACCGGAAGATGGCAACAGACACTCCTCCATATAAAACAATATCGCGTTTAGACTAATTTGATTGGAGAGCACGATAACCCTAGTTTATTATTAGAAAGAGACGTATTACTACGCGTCTAAATAGCAAGCGCATTGCGATCTCGTATTAGGCAATTATTAAGAGATAGTACTGTGACAAATATAGTATGTAATAATTACACATTATAATGTAAACGTGTCGTAAAAGAGAATCCAACAGCGTAAATAAGTGACAAAGCGGCATCGCAAAATGGAAAATTAGAGAAGTTATTTTGTTTTCTTTCCTTATTTCATGTATCCGATGTCATTCGCGCTAATCTCACCTGTTAGAATCCGTCAAACCGTTTGAACTATAGAACTTACCAAAAAATTTCATATAAAAGCACGAAAAAAATTATCCTAATTTTTACGCAGTCGAGTAAAGACATTAAACATAAAAGATTCGTGACGTTTCCTTTTAGATTTTCACTGTATGTTTTTGGTTTATTTAGTTTCATTTTAATTATACATAAAATAGCTCGAGCATTCTTTATCACATTTCTTGTATAGTAATGTGTCACAGGAGTGCCATCTAAGTACTTGAAACAGTTTCTAATCAGTGATTCGCCACAAGTTTTATCTTCACATGCCAAGTTCCTCGGCCACTATCTCCAGTCACGATATTAGGTATCTCAGGATTAATAACTACACAGTTAAGTTTACGATTGCAATTAATTGTTATAATACCAGGCACACTATCAATGTTTATGTACCTAGCACGTGTAAAGTTATTTGTTTTTCATAAGAACAAGAATTAACTCATGTTTAAATTCATCGTTAGTATTCAAATTGCTCCCTTGTGCAATTGATAACGTTAAGTATGTTTATATAGCTTTATATGTTTCCATAATACCTTGAGCACATAATGAAATATTTATCGAGGCATAAATTTTCTTAGATTTTTCCCCACGACTAAGTGAGTGATCAACGCAGGTAGTCGTTTTTGTTTAATTAATATTTAACAATATGTAAGTAGGTACACTACTTAGTTTCAAGAAGTATTATAATAGTCAAAATGAAATGTCCTCGCTGTCACTCTATCACCACGTATAGTTTACACATTCACGAGTATCGGTTACGACATTTGTATTACTGACCCGAACTAATGACTCGCATTACGGCCCTTTAGAATATATTAATTGAGTAAAATGTATACTATTGCGTCTATTGTCTACAAGCCTGATATGTCGGCAAGTGACCCACCGACGTCGTACAGTCACATTATTTGAGTTTCTTTAGCCACAACAAGCAGCAAAGTAATTTAGACGCCTCAAATACAATAACTTATTGAATTTATTTAAATAATATTACATATTTACCATTATCATAATCATATATCTATTTTAAGAACAATTTGTATCAATATTAAGCAGCGGGAAGAAAACAGGGAATGAAGAATCATGAATTATCTTCATTCTGTCTGTAATTTTTCAAAATAACATTCTAAAGAAAAAAATGGTATTAACTTATTTTTGTTACTTTTTACATTGATACAATTTTTGTTACATGTTACAAATATTGTGATGCGGTTCCAGAGGGATGAAATATTAGTACAGAGGATCGCTAGACGGAAATAATAAGCTCAGGTAGAAAACTTTGCCTGAGCGTTATGACTTTGAATTAGCTGTTGGGATTGCGTGATGCGATGCAATTTTTACTACAAAAAATGTTTACTAATATGAATGTAATGGGTCGTCTCTACTTGTCTCTACCATATACTTAGACATTGTTATGGTATCATTATACACATTCTATATGTACAGTACTCCTTGTACAAACATTTGACGTATTTGTGTTCAAATTTTATTCGAGTGGGTTATGAAATATTTCCGCTCAATGTCAAAATATTCATGTTGTTTACCTAAAACTATGAATCGGTCTTATTTATCTACACGTAATCGTAGTAGTATGGTAGTAGGGTCATTTTATGATAAATAATTTGTAGGTACCTTGTCCAGGTATGGCCACACGCCGGTGAGTACAATACTAAAGCCCAGCGACATCTGGAACATGGTGAAATAGATGACGTACACGCTGCGCCAGCGCTCGCGGCGCTCGCGCGCGCTCTCCAGCGCATCTGCGAGGTCCTCGCTCCCATCGCGTTTCCCTACCAGCTTCTTCAGCCACTCCATTGAATCGGATCCCTTCCCACGTTCCGGGCCGTTCCCGCCGCGTCGAGTGGCAGCGCGGGGCTACCGGGAGCCGAGCATCGCCGCCGCGGCCGCGCGGTGCCGCTCGTCCGCACCCGTTGTAAACAAAGAAAGCGAAGTGGTCGACGATATCGCGGCGAGCGCCCCCCGCCGTCGACTCTGCCTGACGGCTGACTGGTATTTTAGAATTCACCGTTGGCACCGTTTCCCTCTCTACCTACATATTGTGACGACATTATGAGCCGCTGATGTCTGATAGCGAAGTGTACGAGAAGCACACGAAACAATGTTTTATTTATTTGCTCTCCCTATCTATAAAATACACAACACTACGATCAAAGTACAGCTTTAGTAGTGACAAAAAAATCAAAGTCTATTAATGGAATACTTTCCTTTTTTGTTTATACCATCCATATCTACAATTCATTGACAGTCAAGTTCGCTCAGACAGCTGTTTGTTCTTCAAATCGTTGCAAATATTTTATCCAATGGACGATTTTACTCTGTATGTTCTAATACAAAATTAAAACAGCTCTTGCTAAACGACATTTTCTTGAACCTGGAAGAACCTCTACAATAAAGTTAATAAACACTGCAAGATATATTCTCTATGTAGGCAACTCTGTTAAGACAAGTTTATAAATAGTTACAAATAAAAAAGAAACCCATAATGAGACAGAGTTTAATAAAATTGTCAACCTTTTAATACCTGACCACAAAGGTACACACTTGCATCGATACATATATTATATACGCACATACCAACACAGCTAAACAATTCGATAGGTACGTTACTTTTTTGTCTTTAGTCTGATATGATAGTTTAATATTGAATTCAATTCAAGCACATAAGGACATTGATACAGTGCAACCGTCCTAAAGTTAGAACTGTTACGCATAACAAAAGTTTAATCGTGAAACGGACACCAGAAGTAACAAAAATCATTTTATTACACTATATATGTACATCATTGTGCTCAGTACATTAAGTACAAATTGCACAATTTCTTTGAGAAATATATATTATTCATTCATTGTTTTCATATTCATTTATTGACTAAGTTTATCAAAAAGGTTTTTAAAATATTATACTATATGATCTTTAGAAACAGCGATACAAAAATAAATTGCAATCGAAATCATAAACCATTATATACTACAAACATTAAGAAGCATAAATGGTTTACTGTCTTGACGACTGACGATCCGTATCCGAATTACTAGCTCAATATACATTAAATTAAATAAAACCGGCCAAGTGCGAGTCAACTCGCGCACGAAGGGTTCCGTACCATTCGCTATAAAAAACGGCAAACAAATACACGTTTGTTGTATGGGAGCCCCCTTAAATACTTATTTTATTCTGTTTTTGGTATTTGTTGTTATAACGGCAACAGAGATAATTCATCTGTATAAATTTCAACTGTCTGGCTATCACGGTTCATGAGATACAGTCTGGTGATAGACAGACGGATGGACGGACGGACAATAACCTAATTATGGTAAATAATAGGCAGACTACTCGTAGGTTCTGTGAAAATACGCAAGGCCTCGTTACATGTGTCTATAATAGAAATATATTACGTACTTATATAATTTTAACTAAAATACGAAGTGATGTTTAGTGCATCAGTATTGTGAAATATTTTGAAAATGTACATCAGGAAACAGAGCCGGCCATATGCAGGTAGAGCAAAAGGAGAGATGTCTTTAGGCGCCACACAGCTTGGAGTACCAAAGCCTAGGTCAGCGACATAAATACTTTATCAATATTCTCTGAAACAGCCTATTCTCTCAAATAAGTCAGTGAAATATCAGTGGTTATCCTATACCTGTAATAGACATACACGCATTTTTGATAGTAATAGATTCATGCGCTTTGCTTACGTACGAACTCTATTGTTGGACAATTGTGATTGCTCCGATGGATGTTTCATTGTCAGGATGCAAAGCCGTAAATGACGAGATCGTCCGTTTTCATTAATGCTGATTCTAACTCAACATATTGTAAGCTACTGACAGTAAGCACAGAACAGGCTCTCAATGATGCAGCTCTAGACGTGAAACCATAGGTATGACAACAATAATACTGTATTAAAATACCGTACTATTAATAGGGGGTTGGAGGTAGTACTCTATTATAATCCGTCGTATTGGGTAGATTGACACCGCATTGTGAAACGATTGTCGAGTTGCCGTGGGTCTATTAGTCTAGTTCACAAATTGAAAATTGTGAAAGATAGAGAAAAAGCCCGTAAAAATACGTACACTGGCTGAAACACTGGCTGAAAAAAAACTCTAAGACAGGGAATCTTGTTGGGAAATATTTCAATTACTAATTTGAAAAATCATGGTTTTTATAACAAATTGTTAAGTAAAAAATTAAATTTAAAAATTCAATCTTATTTTATAGAGGAATGTCAATTATGATTTTTATGTCTTGTTTGAATTCGTATCTCTTGAACTGGGATCTTAAGAAAGAGATGATTTTGAATGTAATCAAATACAATGCCTCCTACGTCTTCTTTCTCCTGACATATGTCCAGAATTTCTGCTTGTTATAAAACTTTTTAGCTCATTTAAGATGTACCATTTTTTCCGCAACCGCCACTCTCTTCACATTTTCATTGAGAAATGAACTTTTTATTTTTGTATCGAGTTTTTCGAAAATTAAGCAAACGTCGACTTGTGCCGACCGAATCTGTAGCCATGATTATCATCAAAATATTTTCTACACCAATACCCCGATCCAATGCGTAAAATACAACTTATTTTATGCATCGGTATCGGGGTATGTTTTTTTAAGTTCATGCATTATTTTTAAGTTTAGGTTCGCTTCTAAATATTGTTTGTTTATGTTGCTGTGGTGAGTTTTTTAAAGGGGAAATGACATAATATGTCACTTCACAATCACTAATTATGACTATTAACAAACAATTATGTTTGTTAATAGTCATAATTGTGTCGTTTGTTAAGACATTACCTCAGTATTTCTATACTCGTAACAGTAACAGTTCATAGTTGGAAGAAGGTAATAAAGGAATAATTTGTTTCCTTCTTCTAACTATATAACTCTTTTTATGCCCTCATACGAAGTGAATGGTTTTTGTTCCTTTTATCAAACTTACTATTAAGCGCTACGACTAAAGAATGTAAAACTAAAAAAAAAAACTGAATTTGTCAAAAGGAGCCGCGTTTATTCCCTTCTTCCAATTGATGGTTCAATTATTTATTCTCCAGTTTCATGATATTATATTCAATTTATGAAACATGATAATCTTTAAGTGCATTCGTTGGCAACATTTTATGAATCAAGCATAGTCAAATTTATTTTAGTACAATTATATCTAGTAAAAACTTGTAAAAGTATAGCAGAAAAATCATGAGCATCATTATGATTCATCAGTGCAAAGACATTTTGTTTTACTTGGCTGAATGAAAAATACCCATATCTTCAAAAATTGCAAAACGTCAAAGTGACAAAAGATATACAAGAAAAATTGAAAAATCAATTTGATTCTGAGAGTATTACGACGACGAGACGAAGTGCGCGTACTGAAGGGTTAATTTTACCAAATTAATCTACATTACATCTCTAAAAATGCTCGTTACCCGACCAATTATCACTCGCTTCATGCAGCAAACAGGTAAAAAATCGCATAATTTACACGCCATTCTATACTACAAACTATTTTTCTAATAGAATCCGAGGAATCCTATGTTTTTTGTAACTGAAACATTTCACCTTTATTAAGTTTTATAAATCGTTTTTATACACATTACGTGTAGAGTTATGAAGACGAACAAAAAGATTTAATAGTTACATAACTTCAACATAACCTAAACGTCAAAGTGATAACATCCGTGGTACTTCCTATCAGTGTCGAAATAATGCCTATACTAACACATATAGAACTATTTTATTACCTTCATTAATTTTCGTATTGCCTATTTTAAAGTAATGTATATTATACACCTAACCCACCTTAATAGTTTTTCACCAAAGTACTGGCTTTTCATTTATCTCAAAGGCATAGAATATAATCATGTATACCTAACATGATGACTTCATAGATTTCTTATGAAACATAAGAATACATTTTAATATGTTGCTATCATGTTGTAATCATTTGCATACAAAAATACCTGGAATATAATTGGTTTTGTTGTATACAGAACAGTATACAAATGATACTTTAAAGGTAAATGATAATTAAATGGTGATAAAACTCCATAGTCTGTAGTCGACCTCAGGATTAATCTGATCTGTTGTTGGTCACAGATGTCCAGCAGTAGCAGGTCAGCAGTAGCAACTAACCATCAGGTTGACTGCATGCTTATATACCGCTACTATAGAAAAAAAAATGTTGTCTATTTCACCTCCCACCCATATCGTACATGCTACTTTTTACTTCTTTCATTGTGTTTATTTACTCAACAGTAAATATGTTCAATGTTCTTTTTTCAATTTTAAATTTTAACAGTAATATTTTTATTTAAATTTGAAAATAAGGGTAGATATTGCTTAATTTATTTTAACAATTTACAAATTGCAATACTACAACACTACAATATTACAACAAGTTCAATTACAATACTACAATATTACAACATTTAATCAATAACAGAATACCTATGGTATATTTTAGTAATAACTAACATTATTTAATATAGACCCCATATTTAATATACTTTATAGCATTAGTGACTAGTTAGTGAGTAGGCGAACCGCACACGTTATTATTATTAAACTGCAATAATCTATATGTAGCTCTGAGTAGCTTCATTTTAGTTTAGTCCCTACTTGCTTTTGAATGCTGCTATACCCATGTGGACTTTGTTGACTCAGAATGTTGGACAAAGAATGTGCCGGAATATTTTTTGTACTAATTCAGATTGTAAATTATTTGTGTGCCAAATTTCATCCAAATCGATTCAGCCATGTTGGTCTAAAATAATATAAAAATCCATCCACCTTTTGTTGCAAACATTCAAAAGAAAAAGTAAAAGATTGTGACTTTCATCATAGCATTTGACTCTCATTAAACTTGTAAAAAAATCATAATAACTGAAAAGAGATCTATTGTGTTTCAGTGCGTCGCTACCACCAGGGTGAGTTCAAGCCTCCGAGCATGGATGAGCTGCCGGTGCCGAGTGGCTCATGGCAGGCACGCTATGATGCCAACCAGCGTCGCTACAACGCCACCTTGCTCTTCGGAGTCGCCTTCGCTGCCACCACTCTTGTTGTGGTAGGTCTATATTTTATGTTATATCATTGCTTTATTTATTCCATTATTTTGACTTATAATATAACATAAATCTTACATAAGAAGTTTTGTCCTTTAGTTAACTGTACCATGATGTGTAGCCATGTAAATAGAAATACTTTGTACAGTTCAAGTATTATGGCACCAAAAGCGAATAATTTGGCCAAATACAAATAGTTAAGAAAAACTAATATCAGATACCAAATGAATGTGCTGCGCTTTACACTCTTTAAAACGAATTTTTATCACTTACATTTGAATTTAACCCAAATCAGTTGTTATACACAATAATTTTTAATTTATTGTAAAATATATTTCAACCTTGTTTTCTATTTTTTTCAGGCCAAGGCATCAGGACTGATATTCCTCAACTTCTCGCCTCCCAAGTCCCTGGATTAAATGTAATTGTGATCAAAACTGCAAAACTGCTGCATTATTATGGGGATCTACTAGCTTAATAAATCAATAGTATTTAAACAATTATCCCGTTTTTTATTATTCTACTTTATGTGTCCTCCCCAAAACTCAAACTAGGCAAAGATCATATTGAGAACAATAACACTACTTAAATAATATATTAAGCAACCAGGTGGTCATACTATATTCTTAAATGATGTATAGTAGAAAATAAGCGGACTTCATGCTTGTTCTAATGAAGTAGTAAATGTCATCCATGGACCTTTGTAATTATTCTTAAATCATGCCAGTCCCTCCCATGGTCGGGTATAGATGTATTGCTACTAGTGATGTGCCTGTATTCGTTTCTGTTAGTTTATGAACTAACAGATCAATCCGTCTATGACGGACGATCCGTCTATGGACGGATCTTTTATACCTATTATTAAATTCATATTTTTTATAAATTCATTATAAATATATACAAATTTCTAATTGCATATAGGCGTTGAAGTAGCAATGGAATAGTATTAAATTCCATGTTGTTTATTAATATCAAACATTTAGGTCATTTAAATTGTAAAAATCAAATATATGAGTACATAATATAATGATAGTTGCAACAATAGGGCCACGTAAACAATGATTGTTTTGAGCTACTAAAGGCACAGGCAGAAACATGTCAATAAAGCAACTGTCGCTTTAAGGACACGCTCATCAAGTACGTAAATTTGTAAGAAAATTAAGATCCGTATCCGCGGATCTAGACACCTATGATCCATATTCGTATCTCTACCCGCGGATCTATTATTTTAACTATCCGGCATATCTCTAGTTGCTAGACACATCTAAGGATCAACTTGGATGTATACTTGGCAATAACTTGTATTCATATTTTGAATTACAATGTATATCTTCATAATAATTACCCATAAATACCTTAGAGTTAATTAAGAGACACGAAAAGATACCAAACTTTAAACCTTAGTGTAATGGGTATTTATTCTATTGATCAATAAAACATTTTTCATTTTCATTCTATTAGTTACATTAGTTCTTATGAAATGAAATGCACTGGTTTCATATGGATAAATACATTTATTTAAAAAAAATATAATTTGTTTGGAAAATTAACATTCATATAAATATTAAGTTTTTTTACATGAATACTACAATATAGACATAAATATTACTCATTTAGATACATTAATTTTTTAATGAGACTAAAGTGGCAAATGAGCATGCAGTCCACCAGATGGTAAGCGGTAGCTGCTGCCCATGGATATCTGTAAGCAATTTCTTATAGAACACGAATACTATCTCAAATTTATTACAGCTTTGCTAATTCCGAGGACTAAATTGTCGCCACACATATAAGTGAACCGCAACCAGAACCTTCATCGAAATGTTAGAACCGCTTCTCATTAAAATAGGTGTGGCCGTGGTATCTCCCCGGTTGAAATACATCGATTCTACCAACATAATTTTTGCGTTACGGTGAAAGCGTGCGGTCGGCTCACTCGTGCACGAGGCGATCATCTCGGTTCTGACAGCGGCAACGCATCCGTCGGTCACAGACGTCCACGAGCGGCCGTGTCACGCTCGTTCGCTACTTCAATAGAGGAGACGTCGGCGGTGCGTCAGTGCTCGCGCGCGATGTCGGAGAAGGCGTCGAGGATGTCCTGCGTGCTGAGCGGCAGCGCCAGCCCCGAGCCCGCGTAGCACGCCGCGATGCGCGCCTGCAACGAACGTCACGCGTTACCTCCTCGCTCACTTCCTTCTATTTGGATACACGCAAACCGTTCTAACGACGACTTATGTCAATCGTTATCATTTTCTTTAATTTACGTGTCACAGCTGTGTCGATGTAGTGTGATAATCATTAGAAAATATTACAATAGGCATGAAATCGGTTAATCGCAAATTAAAAATTGAAATATGAATTAAATAGTGAAAGCTTAGTGTGAGAATGTTTGAGAAATAAGTATTTTATTCGATAATACGCCTTTTTCCCTGGAATGCCATTTATAATTACTTCGCAAAATTTGATACTTTTTGCGACACTATCCGACGGCGAAATGACACATATATGTAGGTATTTTTTAAAATAACCTCGATCGATTCCCGAGTAAAAAAATATTTTTTGACCATGCTAACATTTTTATGACCTTGTAAGCATTTTCATGTCCTTATTATTATCGGATTTCGCCACCCACGAACACTAGAAAAAATCATACTATACAATCGGTATCGGTATCGATCGCAAAGTCAGCTTGTATATTTGCCGGAATTAAGATCGCGAATGAACGACTTATCGGATCGAGAAGTGAAGAGAGAGAGCGCGGTACCTGCAGCGCGACGTGCTGCGCGATGAACTCCTCCTGCATGGCGCGCCACACCACCTGCAGCAGCCCGCCCTCCTCGCTCAGGTGCTTCTCCACCGTGCGGTACAGCCGGTGCAGCGACTTGCGCACTGCAACACGACACGGGTGGCAGTCGCCGGGTACTGCCGGGAGGCGGCAGCGCCACGCCCATTTGTAGCGGCAGTTCCGGCGGTTCAGTCGAAGGGTGTGCTCGCCTGCTCGCTTATATGTATATGAGGCGACCATTTTAGGTCTGTTCCGCACGAAGTTGCTTACGGCAGTAACTACTTACCATCAGATGGACTGCATGCTCGTTTGCTGTTTCTCATCTGACACGACAAGGTTCATAACATTGTTTGATATGGAACCTGTGCCCTTAGTACAAATTTACTACGTTTTCTCAAAACAAAATGTCAAAGCCTGGGAATGTACTGGTCTAAAATGTTTCGAAAAAAATTACAAGGATTTAAAATCTACCATAGCGCATTTGGCCGATGCGGTGGAATATTCATTACATTCCTTTCACTCTAAGGGGATACCGATGCCTAGCTTCGGGATAGTAACGAAAATGGCGACGATCTTGCAGTTCTAATTACATGAAAGAGTAAATACCTTCGTGTGCAGGGTACATGGCGAGCAGCCGCCGCAGCTCGTGCTTGCTGAAGGCGGCGCGGTAGCACACCTCGTCCTCGCGCGCGCCCATCGCTATCGCCTCCGAGACGCCCTGTCGGTTGCACAATAACATACGATATATTCCTGTGACCGATACTATATTTAGTCGATATCGCACACTTGTGGTTCGATTCCGGTACACGGTAGCACCATCGCCACACCTATTTCTGCAGAAAAGTAGCAGTGCTAAACTGCTGTGTTTTGATCTGAAGGGTGTGGTGACGAAGTTCTATTCATCCGTGGCATTTTTTGTCCTCACTAGTAGCGACGCATCTGTCGACTTCAGGTAAGATTCTTATAATATCTGAGTTTTATTACAGATGTCCATGCGTGGCCACTCAACATCAGATGGACTGCGTGCTCATTTGCTACTTCAATTTTATGAAGAAAATCCAATGCAACAAATCGATATAAAGAAGAGTCGATATAAAAAGAGTAAATAAATCAGTTTAAAAGTAGAACGTTTTTTTTTTATTTTCATTTAGATATTCTATTGGTTATGTAAATAAAAGTAGCAAAAATTTAATAAATCTAAAATTTTGTAACCGCGTATCGCTCGAGCGATGCTTCTTCAGTCGTCCCGAAGTAGGTCTCCGAGCGGCAGCGAGCTCACGGTCGAGGCGGACTCACCTCGAAGAACTGGGTGAGCTTGTCGAGCGGGCGGCCGAAGTACTGCGTGACGTATGCGCGCAGCGCGTCGTTGTACCGCTGGCGCGTGTCGCGGCGCAGCGCGTCCAGCGCGGGCACGCGCAGCGCGCAGATGGCGCGATGCAGGCGGTGGTAGTTCTCGGCGAGCAGCGCGGCGCGCGGCGTGCGCGGGTGCTCGGCCGCCGCCACCGCGCGCACCATGCCCGCCGCCAGCGTCGCGTACCAGCGGTCCAGGTCCGCGCGCCGCCCGCGCGAGAAGATCGCCTCGCACACCGCGCTCATCTCCTCCAGCTCCGGGATGAAGCTCAGCACGCCGCACTTCGGCTTGCGCGCCGCCTGCCGCGCCACGCTCGGTATAACGTATCGCACGACGCGCCCTTTATGTCTATATAGATATTACGAACCGGCCGGTTCGACCCGAGACGTACCGCCGCCACATCTATTTCTAACGTAAAGCGCCTTTTGCGTTTCGCTGGAAGGGTGTGGTGCTCGCTTATATATGAGGCGATCGTTTCAATCCGCGGGAATAGCAACGCATCAACGTGTACTGTGTCACGTATTGTATATACATATCAAGCTCACACATCGTAACTTCAAGTAGAAGCCCTGTTCTATGTGAAGTTATAAAAAATCTTTATATATCGTAACACGGCAAAGATGTGCTCGCATTGTGAAATAATATGATTTTGTATCTTTTGGTCTTTATACCTATTTTACATATATACTGGGAATATTCAGAGATCCCATAAATAACAAGCCTTATTATCGGTTTATTTAAAAATTTGGCTTACGAACTTTATCCTCATAAATAATTATACATCCATTATTTATTTAATTATTGAAATAAGTGAAGAACCACTTTACATAACCTCATGTCTCAACACATATACCTAGCCAAATCGTGGCACATACTGCGCCATTCGCTAAGCATAAAATCGTGACCGAACAGTCAACCGCCTGAGGTGAGTACGTGGCCTCACAGAAACACACGGCCCATCGAAGGCACATCACCTGCTTGACCGCGTCGGGCAGCGCGGCCACGCGCTCCGTCACGGCGCGGTCGG
>MOOZ01001122.1:18212-48914 GCA_002930495.1 Cecropterus lyciades
TTTTTATAAATATAATATATATTCTTATCCAAATAAATACATAAATTAGTTTTCTTTGTAGTTACTAATACGCGAGTGAAACCGTGGGGCGCAGCTAGTACACTTATATATAAGCAATATTTAAAACTAGCTGAAGTACTCGTGCTCGCTACGGCACATAAACATAGTCGCCATCTTTAAATAGTGAAAAAATATCGAAATCAAAAGTAGCTTATAAGTTGACCAGGTAAATGAACTGTATCCATGCAAAATTTCAAGTAAATCGGGGCTGTGATTCTTGCGTGTTGGAGTAACAAATATACACACCAACTCATTTTTATATATTAGTATAGATAAATAAAACACCAATCTGTATAATGCGAAGAACGCATTAAACATATGATATCGATATCTATAAGCTTTGAGATACGAAATCAAAATCTCGTTAGAGACACTTCATCGCATGTAAAGGATTTTGGCCTTTACCGAAATGTAGGTGGAAAGGGCGGAGAGGCGCCACTAATCGCCGCTTCTGAGCTATTAACGATATTTTATTATACGAATACGGGGCCCGGCGCAAACATTCAACTTAATAGTTGGTAATAGTTGGACCCTCGTCTAATATTCTGATGGTTTTGAGCTGTGAGTGACGGCTGAAACATACACGATACAACGCAGCGACCACGACGTACGTTGTGATAAACGATAACGACCAACGTCGACATTACGACGTTACGACATCACGTTGCGGAATACTACTTGTATTGTTTTTTCGTATTGGATTTATATCATTACCGAAAATAAGTAAATCAATTTCTTCATTATAAAAATCTAAAAACGCGATTGCTTAAACTAAAATGAAAAAAGTTTGCAATTCATACACGGCTGAATTGAAATTTCTAAAAAATAGTTTACGAGAGATTGAGATATATGACTTATGCTTTTTCTTATACTTGAGCTCCTATACAAGCTACAAAGTAAAATCGTTAGCGTGATTTAGAAAGGGGTACAGAGCCATCTAGTTGTAGCGCCGACAACTGCTTTAGTTAATTTTCGTTTCCAACCACAACGAATCTAAAATATAATATTTGTATATTATAAGGTGTTGCACGCGGTGAAACACAGTAATGGTAGATTTTTCTGTAATGTTTGTTTGTCCGTATATGTTACAATGTTTCGGCAGTAGAGCATGCCAAAGAAATGGACTGATATACATGAGTTCAAAAAACATCACTCTCCGTCTGCCGCAGTGGAATAAAAAAAGTAAAGCAAGATTGAATCACTTATTTTTATCCACGTCTTGATTTTTACGATTGTTGCGCCGTGATTAATAAACAGTCATATGCGTGTTATGTAATCTGTAGCAGTGAAAGATTCATAATTATTATTTTATCTATGACAGCTTAATTTTATCTGTGATATAACTTCCTCTTAAATAATCTGTACAATTTCTCAATTCAATTTTTCATTCGTACAATGAACTGCTTACGACGGCTTGCTCTAGTATTTATTTTTGGCACCATATATCCTATAAAGCAGTATTTTTCAACCTGTGGGTCGCGACGTCTGTAGTATAAACTTTATAAAGTACAAATAACATAAAGAGTATCATTTTGTATCAGTTGTCATTGTATCAGTTATCATTTTTTACTGGAGTATCTATTTCTATCGACCTATGTCACGGCCCCTTACAGAGGCAACACGACCCTCCGGGGGGTTGCGACCACAGGTTGAGAAACACTGCTCCTTAGATATAACAACGATGATAGCACTAGATTTCCACGTGAAATCACGACATTTCACGACATCGCAACGTGCTAGGATGCGACCTCGTATCGTCTGTAGTACTCTAGCGCTGAGCGGTCGCAAGTTGGCCGCCGTGTAAAGCGGTAGGGTTAATGAACACCCCTTTGAGCTTTGTTAAGGAATTATTGCGTGATTAAAAGCCGTTTCATAGTTTAGCACTTGTTATTTACAACCTATGTTATTACTTATCTTAATTATTTTAATGACGTTATGTATTAATTCTTTATATAAAAATGTAACTATGTTATAGGAAAATGTATTTTCAATGTTTCAATCATTTTTAAGGTTCCATTTCTAGGCACGGCTCTATTTCTTGAACCGTAATAGATATACACAATATTTTTTACATAGTGTGTATCAATTTGGTCGCTATAACAACAAATAAAATATTGTAAAATGGAGAAATACAATAAAAATTAAGTTAAAAGTTAAAATAAAGGGAGTCGCCTTACAAGAAACCTATTGATCTGTAATATGTAGATAACTTCATGCATGTAACATACTGCTGTGATGAACAAAAATAAGAAAAAAAAATGGTGGCCCGGAATCCTCCGTGCACAAGCTCGACTCGCTCTTGTTATTAAATAAATAGTCCAAATAAATAATTATTTATTATTCGAATACAATATTTACTATTTGAGTTCCCCGAACATTTAGGTTCTAGGAGAACTCCTATTTGTGTAAGAAAACTGAGAGGCGATTTATGCCCTTGCGTGGGCTTAATGGTTCAAGGCATAGAATAATGGATTTCTTGAATATTTCTACAACAGATTTTTATCTATTTATATCTTACTCTATTTGCCATAACAATTGTCATTCTTTGAAGTATTTTATAATTAAAAATGCAAAGAAGTATTGTGTTTCTACTTGCTTCTGTAGTCTTTGTAACGCGAATAATTTCGGCCGTAAGCCTCTTAGAGAGGTATCCCCGTGGAAACAATATCCTATTACAACGTTTTATTGAGCAATATTTTATTTTATACCAAGGATACAAAAGGAAAACACGAGAACAATTAATTTGTAAAATGTGATTATTGATAACATTTATAAACCTCTTTTAAATTATACATATTTTTTGTGTATTTTGTGTGAGATTTTTTTGTCAAATAATTTATATGTTACATAAAGTGTTGTACAGATTGTCTACAGTTCACTTGATCAAAGTGTGGACAGTTAAATTAATAAATCCTTCTTTTAAGGCATACTATGTAGCATAAATGGCTACTGTGGCGCACGAACTATTCTATTTACATCTACGAAGATGGAATTCTTAGGACTTACTCAAGGAGCAGTGCTAGTGGCGGGCGACAGCGGGTCCCGGCTCCTAACGTTTTATTTGCACGTCGGCTCTACACTCTCGAACCGCGAACAAAGTAGAACATTGTGCGAATTGTATAAGACAACTGGCATGACCAATTTTTTTTATGAGATTGTAGTAGCAAACGAGCATGCAGTCTACGTGATGGTGAGTGGAGATTGCCGCCCTGTGACTTTATATCGAACAGGGATTTTAACTGAAGTTGATCATACATAGATGCGTTGCTACTCCAGACGAATAAGATGGTCGTCTCATATATAGGTGAGCCGGCAACCACAACTTTTCACCGAAATGCCAGAATTATTTCACGCTAGAAATAGGCGTGGCGGTGGTAACTTCCCAGCCGAGCTATACTGGTTTTACTACCTGGTAAATATCGATGAACGAGGTATTTTCTATTCTTTTTGTAAGTTTAAATAAATTCGTGTCGGCGAGATTGTTTGAGAAACTGTAAGGTTGTTGTTGTGACTCATAGAAGGCGAACTTTGAATGGAATTTGAAATAAACGTATTAAAAAAACCGCCACGTCATGAAGTTAGCCTGACGTCACGCTAGGCTCAACTGTTTTACGAAGTGATACTTGTATCTACAGACATTTGTCCAATTCTTGTAGATTGGTAGATCTTTTTAGTTTAAAATTGATACTGATACTTGTTTAATTCTTGTACTAGACCTAATTACTTTAAAAACACGCCTAAGTTTATTCGTTGTTTCCTGTAGTAAAAATAAAGTAGTGTAGAAAGGGTTTTAGTTTTTTGGACATTAACAGTCTAAATGGTCTAAGATTCAATTATTAAACGGCAAATTTCTAGATAAGAATGGGGTGGTTAAGTTGATAGAAATAGCATTACTGTACACATGTCTGAACTTAGTTAACTATGAAAGTTGAATCTACTTAGTTTAAATTTAACTTAAGTTTAAGGTTCATCGTAGTTGTCAATATAGTTCTATTATGTACTGAAACTTTGGGTAGTATGATTTTTAAGACTATGTAAAATAATGCGGAAACAATGCAATAATAAGACCTTATTGTTTTTTTATTGATCACGGATGAACATACGTATCCTATGTATTTATCAACATCATAAACTGTCTGTCCCAAAATCCGCGAAAACTGACCAGTACTTTTTGCGTGAAAGAGTAACAAACACACGTACATCCTCAGAAATTTTCGTATTTATAAGATAATAGTAGATAATAATAAATATACAAGTGAGATTAGAATTTGAACATGATTCATTAGAGTATATGTTACTCGCACCATAAAAGATATTTGTTTCTAGTTTGCGCTGGACAGGTTAATTATAAACGAGTCGAAATTAAACGATTTAGAAGATTAGAAGAAAATTAAATGAGCTTTTAGAAAGCAAAAGTCATGCTTTTTTATATAAATTATTAAAATATATTAATAATCGCTATAATAGTATAAAAAACCGTTAAATACGTATTATTATTATGCTCTTAATAATATGAAACTTTTATTGTGAGACGAGTAAAGAAATTATAGAATTCGTAGAGCATTATTTGAAGACGGAAGTAGTTAACGTGCATGTCAATCTGATGGAAAGTGGTTACAGCCGCTCCTGGACATCTGTAACAAACTCCGTGTAGAAGATGGATTTTACCCATGCGTTACCACTCCTGAGGGATAATATGGTCGCATCATATGTTAGTGAGCTGTCATCCTCACCCTTCCGGGACTTTGAATTAAGATGTCTTTATTTTGTAAAGGCCTTCGGAGGCATAAGTTTTCAGTAACAATATTTTCTTACACAGCCGCTATCAGAACACGACCTCACTTGATAAGATACGCCAGAGTCCGGATTTTTCTTTTTCCTGTGTAATCGTTTCATCCATATTTATGTTTTATTCTTTTGTTATTTATACATAGTGTATAATGGTTTTGTATTAATTATAATTGGGAAAAAAACATTTTTCTCTGCAGGATGTGTTCTAGTTCTGAAGGAAATAGTTAAGAATTAATTAATACGAAGTGGGTGTAAGACAGGTGGAAGCTTATCCTTTAGATTGCCCGCTTTTGGAGCACACTTTTTAAATATATATTAATAAGTGAATACGTGGAACAGAAACTTCCGATCCCTTTTTACGACTACTGCGTGCACTGAGGAGTGTAATATTTTTCATTGTTAATATTTATTGATAATTAATATTACAAATGCATATATTTTAACAAAATAAAACATTAATTGTTTACATAACTGACTTACGACTGACTTACTTGCCTTACGTTAGTCAGTGTAATGTAAGGCAAAACAAAAAGACAAAATCGCCGGATCTTTTCAGTTGAGGCCGTGTTCCGATCTGGTGGTAGTGTAAAAAATGTTGAAACTGATATTTTGTTAGTGCCCCCGTAGGCCTATACGATACTATAAAAACGGGTAATTGCCTTTAAATGTAATTGGGAAACTATAAACGTATTATTGCCAATAAAAATAACTTCTAACTGAAGTTATTTATAAAGTAACCTCATATTTCCTGTAATGGATGTTTTTCAAATAACTCAAAAATAAATCGGCGAACAAGAACATGTGAACGCGCCCAACACTTTGGCAAATGAAGCAAAAATACTTTTCAAAAGAAGCAAAAATACTTTTTTAGTGGAAGGAAACTGTAGTATTGCAAATATCTTTAGGTATCGGGAGCGGTCACCGTATTGTGACCGATCTATCTTTTCATTTGATTTAGACGCGGCATAAACGGGGTGAGCGCCCGCGTAACAAAGTAAGATCCTTATTTCCTATTACTTTCATGTGCGAGTACTTTGTTTAGTTCAAGTTTATAACGTTTCCTCAAAACAATAATTGTTAACGTTTTCGCCTGTCATTGCAAGGTACATTGTCGTATATGGCCAAAAACGAAAACGAAAACGTGGAATTTACATTGTAATAAAAAGAAAGTAATGATTGTTTTAAGGAAACGTATAAAACTCGTAGTAAGGATATGCTGAGGCAGCGAGTATATTGGCTATCGCGTGGTGTGGGATCTTGAAGTTCAAAGTTGGAAGGTCTGAAGGAACTTTTGGCTCCATTGAGGCGAGAGCAGGCGTTTAGTGGCAGTCGAGTGGCGGCGGCCGACGTGCCAGCGCGTTCCGTGTCGCACGACCCAAGAGATCGCGGCTCGGGATTGTTTAAACATTTTAAAGTGGTTAAGGAGGTTGTTTCATACGTTATGCTGGATAACAAAACGGAATAATGACTGGTAAGTGTAGTTTATATAGGAGATAAGTAAGACGTTTTTTTTTAAAGTTGTGTTTCTTTTTGTAATGGAGATCGGAATCTTCCATTGCGTGGCAAGTATGAATTCTACACATATGCAGGCTAATGTATCGAGATGAAAATTTTTCGGTGTAAATGACACCTACGAACGTAAATGGAAACTATATATGTCGTGTTTCCAAGTAACGGTTACTTGTTAACTTAAGTTACTTATCATTTACGCTCTTACAAAGGTCCTGTGATAATGAGAAAGGTGAAAGACATTAACAAGGTAGATTAAATGTGTGTGTGTGTGTATATATATCTTCCATGTGTGTTCCTGCAAGCATACATAGGTAATCCTAGTTTGAGGCTTTGCGCCTAAAAAAGATTATTTCAATTTCTTTACATTAATTATATTATTATAAGTTCAGATATTGAATTTTCAAATTAATTTTGCGCTTGTACAATTCGAGCCACAGAGCACAATCCACTCCACCTGTAGAGCGAGTCAGAAGTGGTTAAACACATAATTTTACAGTCAGCCTTACTACGAGCTACAAACCAAAATACGGAAGAGCTACATTGATGAATCGTATACCGAAAATAAAAGGGCTCTAAACTGCATTTGTGGGAAATAAAATTATGTAGACATTTTGTGACATTTCTTAAAGCTCTCTTATTTATCATTTCCAGTATGGTCGGTTAAAGGAAGGTCATGTTGGAGCTTTGAAGTTACGTAAAGTATTAATAAATTATAGAAGAAATCACAATAAAAATGTCGTAAAAAATCCCCCACGTAAGGACACCATAGCGCTAGCGAAATATATCATGCTCAATATTTGTTTCTCGCAAGAAACTCTTATTTTGTGAGTTATATTAATATTTGTGAGTTATTTTATGGTCGCGCTCTGTGTTCATCAATAATGTGTTGTAATGGATAATCCTGTCAAAATTTTATATTATATTTTTTAGATATTTAGGACGAGAATCGAATACTCTTAGCGCCTTGCTTTACCTGCCACTCTCGTATATTAAGTATACATTACAGTTCGGTTTTTTATTCCCGCGGTATTTTACTGGATCGCTATCTCATTGAAATAGAAAACATTAATCAAAGATGAATTTATCTTTCACGGTCGAGTGCGTAATGAGGCGCAAGGAACCAAACTCCTTTGTGGTATCCCGATGTTTCAAGATAAAAGATACACAGATATCTTGTTTATTACTATTTTGGGAGAAAACCTTTTATTGTATTTATTATTTTATAGAATTAAAATAATAATATGAAAATATGAAAAAATAATGAATAAAATGAATAATATGAAAAAAATAAATAAATAAAATAAAAAAAGAAAAAATAAAATCAACAACAACATACAATCACAATCATATACTAACTAGTAGGTATACAAAACTTATCCTATGTTAGTGCAATTTTAAAATATAACTATATATAATTTAGGTTATGCGAGTCGTAGATGTTTTATGAGAAATTATTTTGTCGACCCGCGTGACGGAGCGGCCATCATACCGGTTTGACTCGCTGTGGGTCCCGGGTTCGATCCCCGGCCAGACAGACATCTGAATGCTGAGCTTAGATTTCTATTCTGGGTCTGAGTGTTTGTGTATTCGTCTTTGTGTGGTTGCCATAACCACTACACAGGAGAATATCCTACTGTGGGACTTTGTGTGTACAAAGCGTTATGTTCTCATAGTAAAGTTAATACTTTATCTGCGAAGATGGTTTCGCAAAATAAAAAACATTCAAGTAATGCTTGTAATGATTTATTCATATGTGACCATTCCACTAACATGCATTATATGTCATTTGCAATCATGCATCATTTGTGTCATTTTCATTCATGGATCATTTGTGTCATTTTCAATCATGCATCATTTGTATCATTTTCAGTCATGCATCATTTATGTAATTTTTAACTTTTTGTTATAATCATTAACAATTGTACCACTCCATAGATAGATAGATAACTATAGGTTTGGTTGGAACTTTACTCTTACCAAAGGTACTGTACACTACAGCTATAGATTTAACTCGCGTAATAACCTATTACTGCCTCATATCAGTGCTCTTAGTACGAGTTTATTTCGTTTCCTCAAAACGATAACTGTTTACGTTTTTACCCATACATTGCAATATAAATTTCACGTTTACGTCATCGTTAAACGCATAAAAACATACTGTTTTTTTTATAAAATTGAAGAAAGAAACGAGCATGCACCTGATAGGAAGCTAAATCTGTAGTCAGCCCCAGGTAAGATCAGAGTCTTACCTGAGGTTTGCCACAGATGCGTTGCTACTCCTGAGGACCAAGAACGCCTCGGATAAGTACGTCTCCCTTACTTCACCTTTTAGACCAGAACACAGCAGTAAATAACACTGCTGTTATTACACAGAAATAGATGTGGTGGTGGAGCTTCTGGATTTCATGGTGCTTCGTGCCTCGAACCAAAGAGTAGTACCACCTTTATCATGGGTGGTAGTTACCGCTTACCATCGAAGGATTGCATGCTACTTCCATTTAATGCAACAATAGCTTTTTAAAGACTAGATTTATTTTGCATTTAGTAACTTTTAAATAAAGTGTCGCTATCTGCTCCGAGCTTTGCATAAAATATTTTATATTAGAGAGGAGGGGATGCACAGCGGAATGAAGTTGCAGTCATTACCACCTAGTGGGTAGTTGGTGGAAAGTGGAACATCTCTGGGAGCTATTGGCGTGGAATAATCTCGCCGGGACTTAATTAATTAGTTGAGTGGCTTGCATGATTAGCCCGCGCTTGATTGGGTGGAGCAATGCTTAGAAAATTAAGGATGCATATTAAGGGTGTAATAGAAGTTTGATATACAAATATGTTATACTGGCTTATTCTCTCGGTTTCACTCACTTCTCTCTTAATTTGACGGTAACTGGGTTTAATGAGTATCCTATATGTAATTCCAGGTCATACCCTATCTGTGTATCAAATTTCTGCGAAATCCAATCAGTATGTTTTCCGTGAAGGAGTAACAAACATACACACATCCTCAGAAACTTTGCCCTTAAAATATAATAAGTTACGATAAAATATCTATTATTTTAATAGTAATTATATTACACAATTGTTTAATAAGAAAATGTAACTAATCTAATATCCTGTTTGTGTAAAAATTATTTTCTGACAAACATATGTCTATGTAGCCTTGGAAAGTAAACTTAAATGAATAAAAAATAATGAATACCATTCCTACGATTCAATTCCAAGATATTAATTAATGTCATAAATTTCGTGTTTAAGGTAAAAAGTCGTAGAGCCCTTTACAGTTCCATACTAGAGGCACTGTAATGACACCTGATTTTGTTTTATAACAGCAGTATTAAGCGCTGCTGTGTTATCGTTTATTTATCGTTTATAATGCGTTCCAAATTAATTCTACGCAACGCTTCGGCCGACTTCTGGAAAGACTCTTATACTATTCTGATTGTTTTTAACATATTCAAACCGCCGTCCATGGATTTCTGAAAGTAACTTCATACAGAACAATGGTTCTATCTGAAGTAAATCACAGACGCGTTGCTACTCAAGAGGACTAACCTTCCACCGAAACGCAAGAACTACTTAGAAATAGTTGTGGCGATGGTACCTCCCTGGTGGAACTACACTGGTTACGGATGTTAATGCAATTTAAATGCAATTACTACTAACTTTTAGGTGGACTGTATGCTCGTTTGATACTTTACTAACATAAATATAAAATGTAGCATACGTAGTAATGAAAGTGAATACTACCTCGAGTCCCCACTCCGCAGGGAAGAGCAACTATGTTCAACGAACATCCATATAATTATAATAATGCTTGCATGTTACAAATTGCCGCATATAATTATATGTTTAAACCTCTGTAACGTAAGCCAAGTATATATGGAGAATATTTCTCACAATTTACTATTTCGAATTTCTGTAAACGATGAAAAGGAAATAACCGTTTGATTTGTATTGCTAATGTTTGTTTCAGATAGAGTATCCAGTATACAGTATCAGTTAGTTGTAAATAGTAAAATATTTTTATTTATTTTTGAAGCGAAACTTCATTGTGATTTGAAACTCGATGAAACGAAAATGCGTTACGATGAAGAAACGAACACATAAATGTATAGGATGAAATCGGCGAGAGAAAGGTATATAATACATCATACAGTATTTTATACATATACTCGGTTTATTATTTACCTATTAAGGTCTATAATCTCTCGTAGGCTATTTTTCAGAAGTTTCACTTCCACTGTGTGTGAATTGCACACACACACATTTTTTGTGGTCGCAAAGTTACTTACTTTACTGAAGAACATGATATTAGTCGTAATAAATAAACTTGTGTAGTGACAAAAGCGACTTATTTTAAAATGATTTACTTTTCTTTTACGAAGTTTATTGAGTAAACAAAATTTGCAGGATAGTGGGCTTCCATGCCACCTCCCGCCATTGGTTTAATGCGGGTTCGCGCCAGGGGTGAAACTAGAGTTTACCTCTTACTAGGAGATCAGTCAGCGAACAGGTCGTCAAAAGTAAATAGTCTCCGGAATTGTCGACAAAAAATAAAGTCTTCGTATTTCAAATTTAGCCATCTCCTAAGAGAATCGCTCGGGGGCGCTAGTTGAGTATGAAAAGTATTCCTGTTGGTAATATATTTCATATAATATGAAAATACCAGTTGTTGAAAAAAAAAAAATTAAAGCCTTCCGCTTGGGGCCGCCCCTATGCCCCCGCCACGCTACGCCATTGATCATATCTTCCATCTCCAAATCTAAGTCATCGTGTATGAGAAATTAAATAATTTATGAGATTATATTATTTAAAAATAATATAATGATTGCACGGAAAGAGTACAGAGAAAACAATTATTATAAATACCGCACCTGTATTTATGCAATAAGTTTACTGATTACATGACACAGTATATGTTACTAATCCCCCATCTGCTAAGATTAGTAACATTTATTGTGTTAGTGGAAATTCAATAATAATTTGTTGATTTTTACATACATAACGAACAGGCCATTTTTTATACTTAAACCTAACGATAAGTCATACGGGCTACCTGATGGAAAGTAGTCACCGTCGCCTATGGACATTTGCAACACCAGGGGAGACGCTAATGCATCGCCCGCAAATGCCCGAATGGCTTATTTTTGGTGAGCTCCGGGTTCTACTAATAATAACCCATAAAAAACATAAATGTAAAAAAGGCTAAGTCTATTACTGTATACTTAGCCTGCAAAAGAATTGATATCTAAATAGGTAATCAGCTCTGTATATTATTTAGAAATTTTAGGGTACAAGAACACATAAAGTCTTTAAATAAATGAAAATATAATTTCCCGTATTGCTATAACAATATAACAACAATAAAAAATTACTCTGTTAAATTTTAACAGATGATTTATGTATACAAATCATTTATTTAGGAATATAGTTCAAGCTCAAAGTTTTACTTGCTTAGTTTTACGTAATTGAAACCTGTACGTTTACTTGTATCTGTCTCATTATGTGTATATCTTACTGTATACACTAGTTACTGTATTTATACATCAAATTTAGTTTATTGAAAAAAAAAACTATCTACAAGTAAGTAAAATTTTAAACTTGAATTATATTCTATATTGACTAAATGATTTGTATAGATAAATTATCTGTTAAAATTTAACAGAGTCATTTTTATGTGGAAAACATTGTTATTGTAACAATACAAGAAATTATATTTTTATTTATTCAAAGACTTTATGTGTTCTTGTACCTTAACTTTCAGAATAATATACAGAGCTTGGTACCTATTTAGATATCAATTCTTTTGTAGGCTAAGTAGACATTAATAAACTTGGCGTTTTTTACAATTTATGTTTTTTTATGGGATATCATTGCTTTTTGTACAGAAATTATTACTTCTCTTTAATATAGTATAGAAATATCAAATATAGTAGTCTAGTCTTGTTAATTTATCATAGGTACTGTTAGATTATATGTATTAAGGTCATGTCTCCTATTCATAATTCTCCATTCCCACGTGTCGTTTTCGTCCCACGTTTCGCAAGAAAATAGGTTTCATGATCGGTTCGATAGCTTTCCATCGATATTTTTCCTTTGTATGCACACGTTAACTCAGCTGGAATCAAAATTTCAAGTTTCTAAGTAGTCTGGAAGTGGGTTAGGTTTTGATATATATGTCAGTCAGTGATAGAAATGCGGTTTTTGTACCTTAATATTTCAGTATCTGTTCGGGCCACATTTACGAAATTTGAGTTGCTAAGCAGTCTCAGAGGTTTTAATAAATATACCAAGTTTCATGTGTCTAGCTTAAGAAGATTTTGAGTTATTAAGGAGTAAAAAATGGTTCCTGTAAATAACACTTGCGTTTCGTTGTTGCCAGAGACTTAGCAACACGCAGCCGCGTGTTGTGGTCTCCGTAACCACCAAAAGCCGGCTCGGAGCTAGTTAATTGTAAAATGAAACTTGTTAGGCCGCCGGGAACCATCGGTAATTAGCGTCGCCGCTAACGAACTCCGCGCCTCTCTTCTAAGATTAATTTTCAACGCTAGTTTTTTATTTTAAGAAAATATTTTTGAAAAACAGTATGATAAAAAAGACATGTGTACTCGTCTTCAATGTCATTAGTTCAAGTTTATTACGTTTCCTCAAAACAGTGTTTACGTTTTCGCCCATCATTGTGAAGTATATCTGAAAAAGACAACGCGTGGCGGATCGGTCGCCACACCGGTCTGACACGCAATCGGTTCCGGGTTTGATTCCCGGCCTGCGTCTGGGTGATGAGTTTAGATACTGTTCTGGGTCTGGGTGTTTGTGTAAGTAAAAGCCTAGTGTGAGGCTGTGAGTGTCGAAACCGTCTTTTTATATTGAAAAGTATGGGCGAAGGCACTTCAAAAACTTCAAAAACAGGTACAAGATGTGTTTTCGCTCCTACAACAGCGGTTCCATCACGACACCGTGACGACACCTGACTCTTCTTTGTTCCGAAAGTTTGGGGCTGGTGTGTTCCAAACCGACGTGTGCGAAAGCCTGTTTTACTTAGACATATAAACCTTGTTTATCAATTTTTGGCGTCCTTATGGCCCCACCATATTCCCTTGTCTGTCAGCCTTTTAAAGTCCAATGCTGGATATGGGCGAATTGCTAATTGATTACGGAGCCTTTAGGGGTACCTAATGAGAGTTTATGTCAAATGTTACCATGAAGTTCCACACAGTCAGTCCAGGACTAAGAGTGTCGCCTTATATGAAAGTGATCCAACTGTTTTACTATAGAAATAGGTGTGGCGGTGGCATCTGCTCGGCCAAAACATACATTTTCTACCTGTTATTCAGATTCCTTGCACGTGTATAAGATTGTAATCGCAGTTAAGATGAGGTAGTCCGGCGGCGGCCGGCGGTCGGGGGTCTCCTGCCCATTACTCTTCCATAAATTGCGATTAACGTTTAAATAAACCCATTAGAAAATTTGTCGAACGATCCGCTCGGGGATAAGAGATTTATGAGCTTTTTAAACATTGTTTATCTTGTGAAAACGTTTTAATTGCCTAACTTGAATTATTTTATATTGATCACTTTCTTTGTCTTAAATGTTTTATTGACTATGTTATTAACTATAATATCCCTTAAACATCTGATTTGGTATAATATATAACTAAAGTAGTAATCTTTTTTAGTTTTACATTCAACAACTTTTAACACGACCATAGGGTTAATACAATGCCTCAAAACATTTTATTATAAAGAAGTACCCAAACAGTGACGTCAGCGTCGAGTCACATAAAATACGCCTTTATTCTTATCCATACATTAGGTATTACAGTAAATGCTGGTTATGTCCAAAATAAAGGATCCAGTTAATTCGGGCGGCCTCGCGTGTTTATTGCGATATTGGCTGGTTTATCGTCGTGACACGTGACCACTTGCCGAGCTAAGTTCTTGTCTTACTGTTAGAGAGACGGCTATCAGTTGCATAGAGTTATATGGTATTTGAAGGTGGTAGAACCCTTTGTGGTTCGACTCCAGAAGCTCTATCGCCACACCTATTTCTACCTTTTAACAGAAGTGTTAAGCGGTGTGTTATGATCTGAAGGGTGTGATAAGGGAGACATACTTTTTCGAGACGTTCGCTGATCTTATCTGGGGTTGATTTCAGGCGTCCATGGGTGGCAGTGGCCACTTACCATCAGGTGGACTCGTTTGCTAGTTCCAAATTATTAAAAAAAAATGGCTACAGTCGTGTGTATAGGACAAGAGTTGTCTAATAACATGTATCGTCATCAACCTATAATTTTCCCTTTGCTGGTAACAGGTCTCCTCTCAGAATGAAAGAGTTTTAGGCCGTAGATCAGCGCGTTGGCCAAGCGCAAATTGGTAGACTTTACACATCTTTGAGAACTGTTTTAGAGAACGTTTAGGTATGTAGGTGTTTTCATGATGATCATTTTTTTATAATACGCACATTTTACACTTAGAAAAATCAGTTTGTCTGAGATTCGAATTTAGGATCCTAGATTGCGACGGTGATTTCCAAGCATTGCACTGTCATTCCTTAACATGTATTTACAATTTTTTTTTAAACCGACGTCTATACCATAAAAAAGTAAAAAATTAATTTAAATATATGTTGGTTTCTTACATACACAGTACATAGTCCCTTAGTCGGCGCTCAACAATTTTGTTACATTACAACGACGAATCTACGTCCTACAAGTATATGAGTGTACCTCAATATAATCATTGTATAAGTTCACTTCACCTATAGATTACACGCTTTTGTTTATGCCTATACAATACAATGTACTTTGCAATAGGCGAAAACGTACACAATGTTCGTTTTGAGTAAACGCTGCGTTCTTTTGGAGATCTCGGAGTCCTCTTTGTATGGCCAAATCCAACAAATCCCACATAATGCCCGTCGCTCCCACGGCGTTGGGTACCTTGTGAAGGTTTCCTCCTCGAGAACAAAGAAAATAATGTAATGAAATGAAATGTCTTTACTTTGCATAGGCCTACGGTTAGAAATTGTAAGTTTTATTAATATTTTTTCTTACACTACCACTGGATGGGAACACGATCTCAATAGAGAAGATCCGGCAAGAAACTCAGCGGGTTTGTCTATTTTGTTTGTTGATAAATTCTTTTTATTTTTGGAATAATTTGTTTTTACATAGCAATAAAATATTGCAGGCAACCTCTCCTTTACAACACGTTTTGCGATATACGAAATAATCGCACGGCTTACTAGTCGGTGGTAGGACACCGTCTTATCGTGTCATAAGGCTACTTTGCATAAACTTCGATAACCCGTAAGCTATTTAGCGCGGCGTTTCAGGGTTTTTCTTGGGTCACATTTGTACTTAACTTTTTATAAAAGAGTTTTATAGCATTGTACTTTTAAAGAAATGTGTATTTCTTTCATCGGCTTCATGATAACTTATAATGATAAAGTTTTTTTTAATAAAATAGAAATAGGTAATGACCATGCGATCAAATTTTTATTACATTGCCGTTCTGCCGTACTGGCCATTTTAAATCAAAAAATATTTTTTGGCTGATAATTCTAATTTCAATTTAATTTTATTTTAAAAATATGGAATTGTTTTTTTCTAAAATCGTAATTTGTTTAATAGATGGTGTTTTGTTTTCATCGCATTCGAACATTTTTCGTCATCATGGATACGTTAAAAATTCGAGTAATTATGGAGTATGAGTACCGTCGTAGCAACAAAGCGACACAAGCGGCACGCTACATCAACGACGTTTACGAAGCGAACACTACAAACGAACGCACCACGAGTTATTGGTTTGCTCGCTTCCGTTCTGGAAATTTTAACCTGAAAAATGAACCCCGTGGTCGTCCGAAAACGTCTGATTATAGGCGATTGTGGAAGCTGATGATACTCAATCTACGCCTGAATTAGCAGCAGATTTTGACGTTAGCATCAAAACACTATTGGTTGATTTGCGTCAAATTGGCAAGGTAACAAAGTTTACAAATGGGTACCCCACGAACTCAACGATCGCCAGCGCGAAGTACGCGTCGAGACGTGCCTTGCAATGCTCAACAGGCATACAAATAAAGGATTTCTGAACCGTATTGTTACTTGTGACGAGAAATGGATCTTGTTCGACAATCGTAAGCGCTCAGCAAGTTGGTTGGACCCTGGTTCAGCATCCAAACAATGCCCTAAACAAAAACTTACTAGAAAAGTGATGGTCACTGGTCGGTGGTCTTACGCGGGTGTACTTCATCACAGCTTCTTACCAAACGGGATGAACATTACTGCAGATGTGTACTGTGAAGAACTGAACACAATGATGGAGAAGCTCGCACAACTCCTACCAGCATTGGTCAATCGTTCGGCTCCACTGCTCGTGCACGACTACGCGTGACCTCATACTGCACAGCAGACCGTCTCCAAGCTGCAAGAGCTGGGGTTGGAAGTTCTTCGTCATCCGCCGTACTCACTAGACCTTACGCCTACAGACTTTTACTTTTTCCAGAATTTGGATGACTTCTTGGCGGGAATAAAATTCAGTACTCAAGAGTCAGTACAAAATTCCTTTAAAAAATTTGTTGCCTCTCGTCTAGCTGATTTCTTCAAGACGGGCATCAATAAGCTACCAATGCAGTGGCAAAGATGCATTGATTGTATGGGTAATCACCAATACAATAACTTTGATTAATAGAAATAAAAAATATAGAAAAAAATACGCTTAATTTATTTCATGAAAAATGGCAATTTCATAGGTAAAGACCTATTATAATGATATTTATAATAATAATATTTATGGCAAGTGACCACTTGGCCACCCAGACAAGCAAAAAGTCTCACCCGGGGTTGAAAATAGGGCCTTTTGAGGACTAAGTCGTAACTCTTAGAATAAGTATATCTCCTTTACCACAAAGTTCAGAGCAGAACACTGCATAACTCTGCTGTTATAAGGCAGAAAATGACGGTGGTGCTTCCGGAGTGGAACCACAAATATCTCTACCACCTTTAAATATAATTAACATAAAAATAAACACTTTACAACACTCATAGCCCCCACTAGGATTTTCTCCTGTGTCGTGGGTGCCATGGACACAAAAAGACGAATATACAAACATGCGGACCCAGAATGGAAATCTAAACTCATCATTCAGATTTCTGTCTGGCCGGTGATCGAATCTGGAACCACTGCGTGTCAAACCGGTCGGTATGGTGACCGCTCCTCCACGTGGGTCCTCATATTATTATTATTATAAATTATAACATAATAGGTGTAAAACAACATTTACATCCGTTAATACAACATAAGTTGAGCGTGTAATTAAACAGTGCCTGCGAGCAAACAGGACATAATTGTACCACGCGGAGACGCGTGTAATCTGCGGCGTTAGGAACCTAACACAATATTTATCCGGCGCCGAATTCGCGCAGACCAAATATTAGTACGAAAAGATAGAAAGATATTTAAACGGTATAAGAACAGTTTTATTTACGGAGTTCGTTATTTTCGTCCTTTAAAAATAATTATCACTTGCTTTAACAGAAAAGGAAAATGAGGAGATTATTGCGTAATTTTTGCGTAATATTATATTAGTATAAATGTATGTATTTATTGCATTAATTTATAGGAATACAACATTATATAATAATTCATATTAATACTATATATACAATATTTCATTATAATACCGCAGTACTACACTCATTAGTATTTGTCAGTGTTGTGGATGCCATGGACACATAACGATAGACACATATACCAAAAACGGATATATAAATTCATCATTTAGATATTTGTCCGACCGATTGAATCCGGGGGTCATAATTAGCATTTATTTCGTAGTAATATGTCGTATAAGATAATTTAAATCAGATTGGTTACCTAACACAATAGTATGAATCCATTACGCAAGAAACCACATTGTAATAATCAAAATGCTTCAACATATATTATCTCATTCATGGTATCCGACTTCTTTAAAGTTAAAAGTTAAAATAAAAGCTGAACATAACTAAAACATTACTCTCTTACTCGGGAAGCACTACAGCACTTCTGCTGCCACGTGTCGCAAACATAATATGTACACGAAGGAAACAAATAGAGCCCTAATGCAACGTTTTTGTTGACAAATTAAATATCCGCAACGATATATCGGTATCGTTATTATTGATCTACCTATTGCATTATATCGTTATACCCCAGTAAACCGTTTCTAGTACCTTTCTAGTTACCTCTGTATGTTATTAGAAACGGGCAAATATATGATTTGAGTTCGCTTAGTATTAGTAGTAGTGTTGGGACTACTGTTCTAGATTTTATGCCTTAATAGTTTGATATGAAATCCTTAGGAAGAAAGAAGTTTTCGCTATTGCTAGTAGACATCAAGTTAATCTTAAAGGTAGGGTCTCGAAATGAAACCCAATATTATTTTATAATACAAAAGAGGTAAATATCTGAGTCCTTAGGACACAACGCATCATCAACGCATTATAGATTTTATGTAGATCCCCTGTTATATGTGGAGTTGGTTTCAGATGTTCATGGGCGTTTGACCTACCATCAGATGAACTGCATCATTTGCTTTAATTTTACAATAATTCAAATGTTTTAACAAACTAAGAAAAATATATCTGGTTGTCTTACTATTTCTTTTCTTCTCGTACTTTGAAGACTATAAATGACCTAATTCGATTTTTTAAAATCTTACCATTTTTTGATTAGACAACCATGAAGCACTTTATGCTTTTATATTGCTATGAAAGACTAATGTTGAATTTGAAATTATTCCCTTTTTAACCGACTTTCCAAAGGAGAGAGGTTATATATTCGTCACGTATACATATTTTTTTATGTATGTTCAGGCTTTACTCCGCGTTGTGGTTAATCACCGATCAACACGGTTTAAACGACATTCTATGCGGTTAGTTTTACAGGGAGTATTTTATGGAGGTTAAAAATTTTTCGACAGCTTTCCCGGAAAATTGGAAAACACGATTCTTATAATCTTGAATAACTCAAGTGTTTTTAGACCGATTTCAATTTATTTTCTTTTATTTGATAGGAAATTTCAGTATGAAACTTTCTTTCTTGGACATGCGTGTGATCGGATGGTAAACTCTTCAAGTTATGGTGTGGAAGCCGGCATCACTCCTCCTGTTTTTTTTAGATAATTTGGCATAACTCAGCTTCTACCGACTCGATTTTCATAAAACTTGGAACTAACATTAGGTATATAAGACAAAATCATATGATGACAACTTTGACCTTCCACTCCTCGATCCTGATGATGCAGTGGTATTGCTAGCCTAAACCATACAAGTTTAATAAGATTGAAAAGATATAAGATGAAATATAAACTATGCCAAGATACAACATAAAAATTTGACCTTCGAATATTCAAACCTGGTAATGCAGGGATACTAAATGGCTAAATCATATAGGCAAGATAGCCATCTGGTGCTTCGAGATATGTAATAAGATAATTGGGCAAAATTACATGATGAAAAATTTGATCTTTCTCTCCTCGATCCTAATGGTGCAGTATTCCACATAAAGCCTAATAAGCTTTAGTCAAAGGAGTTAGCCATTTGGATCTTACGGATATATAGTATGATTGTTAAGCAGATACAAACGATGAAAATTTTGACATTCAACTCGCGCCTAGTTCATATAAATTCAGACTTTACCTTCATTCACCTCAATACAATTTATAAAAGTGTTGTAAGTTGTGACTTAGGTTTACATATTGAGGGATGAATTAACATTTGCAATTATTTTTGCGTGTACATTTATATTTACAAGGCAAAATTAGTGAAATTATATTAGTACAAATATAAGTATATCACTAAAAAGCGCGAAAAAAATTTTTTTTTAAAGAATAAGACCGATTCCATGCCATAAAAAAGTAAAATATAATTCAAATATAGGTTGGTTTTGTTAATATACTGTATATAGTACATTGTTCTGAAGTCGGCGCATATATACGAGAACATAGTTTCGTCGTCGTGATCTAGCGTCGACTTAAGGACTATGTACAGTATATGTAAAAAACCAACATATATTTGAATTATTTTTTACTATTTTGTCGCATGGAAGTCGGTTTTATTTTTTGTTATTTTTTTGTTATGTAGCAATATTAGTGTATACAATTTATAAACATATAAAAGGCCAAGTACCATTTTGTTTACATCTTGTAGGAGGCTCAAACGTGTCTCAAGTTGCTTTCTGTAAGCGTTAAGGAGTAGACGTTGTTTGCCTCAGGTGTCACTATTATGTAGTTCATAGCAGTAAATCCTGTAGTTATTCGCAAACCTTATTTAATTCCTATCATTTATATGTACATTGTGTAGTATGTACGCACATAAAGCGCGCGTGTCCCATTTAACAAGCAATGTACGATGTTCGAACGGGAAATGGGGCGTGGAGAATATTTTATGTAGGTACATTTCCGAAATCTTTTGTAGGTCAATTTGTTTTCACCGCGAAACAAAAATAATACGTCCTATAAGATTGTTAAATATTTTCCTTGCGTAAGCGTGTAACTTGTTTACTGTCGGAGCCGTTTAGTTTTTTTTTTAAGTTCTAGTATTTTTCTGAGACATACAAATTTTGTGTCTTGTTTTATGACTAAAGTATCAAACTTGTATGTAGTTTATGTTGTAGTAAATTATCGTTGCCATCTATAAATTAGGTATATACTATACAAAATACTATAAACATACATCAGCTCTTTGAGATCAACTGCTAGACCTAGGCTTCGCTTATTGGAGGTTTTGTTAGTAGTCATCGCGTTTGGCATACGTGTTGGTGATCTCAACGAGTGCTGATTTACACAGAAAGTCGTTGCTATTAATTTTGAATTTTGGCCGTCCACACCTCTTACGACATCCACGAGACGAGGGAAATGGGGTACTATTCTAGAATAACACATACAAACATACAAAACACAGATTTAAACTAAGATTTAAGTCCTGCTTGAGGCCTGTCATTGACGTGTTGTTTACATTGAGGACTAAGTGACCGACTTATCAAGCGAGAATATCTATTCTATTTCATTAAATGCCCTATGCTGTCCCTTATACATATCTATATGGATTGAGTATTATTTTGAAGTGGCAAATAAGAATGCAGACGAACAGATGATTTTGAATTTTTTATATGAAACAAGGGTTCTCAGGAGTAGCAACGCATCACAGATACGTTCCTATTGCCGAAGTCGAAAGCGAGTTATACGCGCCTTATACGAGTATGAGTCAACAAACACATTCTTCTAGCACAAGAACTACATGCTTCAAATAGGTATGGCGATGGCACCGCCGGTCAAACCATGCCACGTTCTACCACCTAGATAATTATTCAGTTAATATTCCATATAATTATATTAAATTGACTGCATAATGCGGTGCATAATGAGCTATAATAATGTTAGTTATAAAAACTTCGCGTGTTTCTTAAATGCAAACGTTCGTGCATTATAAAATAAATGTGTTTCAATGTAAGAACCTAGGATCATTATAGCCCTCTGGTTTATAGCCACGAGTTACGACCATGACGTGCTAATTCTTCAAGGTGAATCACTGTAACACTCACTGATATTTTTTATTATTATGGACTTAAAATAAAAATAATGTTTTATTGTTGAGAATAAGCAATTATATACCTCATTATTATTTGTGAGCTTAAAAATAAAAATAATGCTAAGTTTTTAAGTGTTATCGTTACTATTAAGTTTTTTGGGCTATTCTTTTCAAGGTGGCACAATTATATGTGGTTTCGACTTGTGGCACCACCATCACAAATATTTATAATAATAGCAGTGTTAGTGTTAAGTACTGTATTATTGTTCGAAGAGTGTGTTAAGGAAGAAATAGTTATCCGAGGCATTATTATTTAGTTCTCAGGAGTGGAATTGCATCTGAGGTAGACATCAGGTAGGATTTCGGTATTTATGTACTACACATCGTTCTTGGAAGGAATATTTGTAACAATTTTTATTGAAATTATTTATATGTATCAGCCATCCAGGTAAAAGCCAACGTCCAACCAATATGATAAGTTAAGTCAAGCCAATATTAAACTTACTTCAATAATATCATATTTATACATATTACATACCTTTATTGTTCTCCTTTGTACTATTTATGTGAAACCTCGTTCTGCGTAGAGCGTCTACGTCGTAGCGCTTCGTAGCAGAAGTAATGGGCTACGCTTTTGCAGTCGAAGCTCGTATATCTTGTTCTAGATATTTTATTTTCACTTAAGTGTCCGTGAACTCCATTAAAATAGTAAGATTGTAAACTGAACGTTTGGAGGTTTTATATATATTATGTATAATTTTAACAGTACTAGTAACACAGTGTAAATGGCCTTTTATAAAGCTTTGTGTAATAGTTGGTAGAATTCTTTGTGGTTCGACCCCGAAAGTACCACCGCCACATCTATTTCTATCGAAAAATTGTACCGGAGTATTGTACACCGTTGTGTCCTGGTCTGTATGGCGTGGTATGGGAGATATACTTATACCAGACGTTCCAACTTAGTCCTCAGGGGTAGCGATGCGTAAGTGGCTAATCCCAGGGTAAGACTCTGATTTTGTCTGGGGTTGATTGCAGATGTCCATGGGTGGCAGTGGCCACTTACAATCAGGTGGCCTACATGCTCGTTTGCTACTTCATTCCATTGCGTTTCAAATGGTAGTTAGAAGTACATATTGCGAGAAACGAATTATACGCGATCTCAGGGATCGGCTAGCATAGTGATTACAATAGCCATTACGGGCTTATAAATATTATTTTTAAAGTGGTAGAACTCTTTGTGGTTCGATTCCGAAAGCACCACTACCACATCTTTTTCTGCCTAATAACAGCAGACACACTTTTCCGAAGCATTCCATCTTAGTCCTCAGGGAACGCATCTATGACTAACCTTAGGTGAGACTTTGATTTTACCTGAGGTTGATTACAGATGTTCATGGGCGGCAGTAGCCACTTACCGTCAGATGGGCTGTATGCTCGTTTGCTACTTCCATACTATAAAAAAACACCAAAGCGGCATATTATGTTATCCATAAATTAAAATCACAGATAAAGCTAAACTTATTAAAACTTATATCTTTAAAAAATAATTGTTTACCCATCATTGCAAAATAAAAACACAATTAAAAATATAAATATCTTTATTCATGAATATAGGTAGTGCAGGTGGTTGGGTTACATTATTTGGTATTTTATGGTAGGCTCTATATTGGACCCGTACGACGAATATGGGTACGAAGTACAATGTATGTGCGAAAACATAAATGATTGTTTTGAGGAAACGGAAAAAACTCGTACTAAGGACACAAATTACAATAATTATGTTGTAAACGTTGGAGCTTGTATAACAATACATTTGTATAAACAGAGTCTACGTGTGAAGTTACAAACACCATACATTTCGCGTGTTACACACACCACATAAATTTCTATCAGATTGCGTTTGTATGGAAATCACCATCCTACACCTATTTATAACCTTGCCACTGCCAATGGAGGTCAAATTGCTGAACCATGTTCATTAATAACTTCCTTGGAACTTTAAGTATTGCGAATAAGGTTCAAATTCCAATATAGAGATTGTTGTACGTGACAAAATGCAAAACGGGAGTAATGAAATTCTATGGGATCGGACGACGCCTCCAGTAAAATAGACAGACAAACAATACGTCTAATCGTTTTATTATATTCAGTGCTTGGTCAGCTTTAGATTTGAAATGTAATCAGTTTTATTATAATATAATATTTTATACGGCAAACACTCGCGATGGCATGAAAAAGCATAAACAAGATATGAAAAAAAACCGGCAGTCCGGGTTATTTTTTTTTTAAGTTTTAACGCCTATATGAGAAAGAAAGAAGAAAGAAAAATAGTTTATTCGGTTAAATACAGATATACAAAACAACAAATATTACACTTATTATTAATTTATTACCTAAATATTTACTTATATTAATTTATATTACATATCAGTCTGTAAACTCACTCTCTCACTCTTTCTACACTCATGGCCCACACTAGGATTTTCTCCTGTGTCGTGGGTGCCGTGGACACACAAAGACGAATACACAAACACCCAGTCCAAGAACAGACACCTAAACTCATCATTCAGATTTCTGTCTGGCCGGGGATCGAACCCGGGACCCACTGCGTGTCAGACTGGTATGGTGACCGCTCTGTCACGCGGGCCGTCATCAAACTTAGATGATTCCAATGATATGTCATATGTTACAGTCCGTCAAGCCGTTTGGGCTGCATTGTATGCCAAAGAATACATACATACACTCAAAAAACATTACACTCCTTTTGACGCAGTTAGGTAAAAACTAATTGTGTGTATATATCGTATTTGTAACAGTAATTGCTTGGTATTGTTTGTTTATATAAAATCACCGTTCTCTTAGGTAAAAATAATATCAACTTTCTTCTTACGTTGTAAAACGAGATAAATTGATTTTTGGTTTAAAATAAATCAAAGTAAATAAACGTGCAATTGAATTGAATCTTCTTTTTGATTTTAAACTTATTTCAATAATATTATCTTTATCCATATTACATATGTTTCCTTTGTACTATTTATGTGTATCTACGTAGAGCGTCTACGTCGTAGCGCTTCGTAGTAGAAGTAATCGGCTACGCTCCTGCGCACGGCGAGAACAAAAGGTAGCTAATGTGAAATTAGCATTTTGTCGAAATAATAAAATTGTGTTCGCATTTTCGNNGCACGGGGAAGTAACATAAGGTAAATAAAGGTTGTGAACAGCAAAGCTGCATTAGCATAGAGAACGGAGCCGCGCGTCGCGGAGATTCCTCTTACGATGTTCTTGGATCAAGATCCCGTTAGGAAAGCTATTTTCACTGCAGGGGAGGTAACAAAGAAATAACTAACGAAATAAACATTGTATGTAATACTTTTCTCAGTTTCAAAGTAATTCTAAGCTTCATCGTCGCTACAGGGATTTTATTTGTCTTCTGGCAGGGATCGGCAACCCGTCTGCGTCTCCTTGTAAATTCAAATTTATTAATTTAAATAAAAACATTTTTTATCCGACTGCATCAGAAATATATAATATGTAAAAATGGCGCCTGCAAATAATGAAAAAGGGGGGAAGGGATTTTTTAATATCTCGACAATATGAGTATCAAATGAAAGTTAGCAATTAGACCATTTGAAATATATATATATATATATATATATATATTAGGTCTTTGAAATTGCTTATGAAATTTTTACCTATGAAATTTCCGTTCTGCCATACTGATCATTTCCAATCAAAATATTTTTTTTGGCTGATAATTCTTATTTCAATTGAATTTTATTTTAAAAACATAGAACTCTTTTTTCGAAAATCGTCATTTGCTTATTAGTGAGTGTTTTGTTTTCATCGCATTTGAACATTTTTCGTCATCATAGATACATTAAAAATTCGAGTAATTATGGAGTATGAACGCCATTGTGGCAACAAAGCGGCATAAGCGGCATGCAACATCAACGACGTTTACGGAGCGAACACTACAAACGAACGCAGCACCCGTTATTGGTTTGCCCAATTCCGTTCTGGAAATTTTGGAAAAACCCCGTGGTCGTCCGAAAATTTTGGTCGACAATGACGAATTAAAGGCGATTGTGGAAGCTGATGATACTCAATCTACGGCTGAATTAGCAGCAGCTTTTGACGTCAGCATCAAAACAATATTGGTCCTTTTGCGTCAAATTGGCAAGGTAAAAAAGCTTGATAAATGGGTAGGTACCTTACGAAGTCAATAATCGCCAGCGCGAAGTACGCGTCGAGAGTTTGCCTTGCATTGTTTAACAGGCATTCAAATGAAGGATTTCTGTACCGCATTGTTACTTGTGACGAGAAATGTAACGAGAAATGTTCGACAATCGTAAGCGCTCAGCAAGTTGGTTGAACCCTGGTTCAGCACACAAACAATGCCCTAAACGAAAATTTACCCCTCGAAAAGTGTTGGTCCCTGTTTGGTGGTCTAACGCGGGTGTAATTCATCACAGCTTCTTACCAAGCGGGATGAACATTACTGCAAATGTGTACTGTGAAGAACTGAACTCAATGATGGAGAAGCTCGCACGTCTCCAACTAGCTTTGGTCAATCGTTCGGTTCCACTGCTCGTGTACGACAACGCGTGACCTAATACTGCACAGCAGACCGTCTCCAAGCTACAAGAGCTGGAGTTGGAAGTTCTCAATCATCCGCCGTACTCACCAGACCTTACGCCTACAGACTTCTACTTTTTCCAGAATTTGGATAACTTCTTGGCGGGAAAAAATTCAATACCCGAGAGGCAGTACAAAATGCCTTTGAGAATTTGTTGCCTCCCGTCCAGCTGATTTCTTCAAGAAGGGCATCAATAAGCTACCGATGCGTAATTACCCAAACAATCATTTTGATTAATAGAAATAAAAAATAGAAACGCTTAATTTATTTAATGAAAAACGACAATTTCATAGGTAAAGATATTATTATCATTTTACTTGACTATTTTGACTAAACTTCATATTTTTATTATTATAGTATGGAAGTAGCAAATGAGCATGCAGCTCGCCTGATGGTAAGTGGCTACTACCGCCCATGGACATCTGTAATCAACCTAAGATCAATCAACGTAAGATCAAAGTGTCTCCTAAGTTTAGCCACAAATGCGTTGCTACCCCTGAGATCTAAGATGGAATGCCTTGGAAAAGTATGTCTCTCTTAATATAACCTTCAGAACAGAACATCACAGCGCATATACTGCTGATATTAGGCAGAAATAGGAGTGGTGGTGGTGTTTTCGGAGTCGAACCACAAAGAGTTCTACCACCTTCATATAAAGCGATAAATGGAATAATAAATGAATGTGAATAAAAATATATTTTTAAGCAATCGGGATTTTGTTTTAGAGATTTTAACAAGTTTACTAGTTTCTTGACGACGTTTGTTTTTTCGGCATGGTTCAGAAACTACATTTGTTTATTCGCGGCGACTTAAATGTTCCCCGTTAAAGGTAATGGCCGTATGTAGCGGTCGGCAACCTTTTTGGCATCAGTTGCCAAAATATTGTCAACCGCTGCCTTAATAATATCAGTTTAGCTTAGTGTTGTAATTTGAACAGTGAGGTTTAAATCAAAAGATATAAGAAGCGTGCTGTGAATGTGATGACTTTGTATATACAATGTGAATTTGAATATACTATGTATTTGTAACTTTTAATAGTGATATTTTTAATATTTAACATGGCCTCAAGATATAAGTTTTTTTTATTTCTTTTTGCCGATATTTCGACCCAGTTACATGGATTCTGGTGACGGATAAACAGTATTGCGGTATCAATTCCGCGATAATAATAATAAAAAAATATTATTACATTCATATCCTGCACTAGGATTTTCACCTGTTTCGTGGGTACCAGACCCAGAACAAAATCTAAATTTATCATTCGGATATCTGGCCGGGGGTCGACCCCGGAACCCCGGTATGGTGACCGCTCCGCCAAGCAGGTTGTCAAATAATATTAGTTTAATTTTAACAGTAAAATTATCTATCATGCTCCGGTCTATTATCTATCAAATCGTACCTTATATCACTATTACGAATATATGGTAAAAAACGGCTAGATTGTGATGTTAATTCACCTAAATCAATACGTATCGAAAGTCAACTTTATAAACGGCAGATAAACATTTCTAATGGGAAACTGTTTATTTATGGGTCCATCAAGGTTCTCCAGTAAAACGAATAAATACTCAGCAGCCGGCGTGTAATCACGCACAACAACCCTAAACACAACATTAAGTACAACTGTTTGTTTGGAACCCATCGTGTTGGTCGAAGTAAACCTATCTTCAAAGATAATTGTAATAAATAGACTTAGATAGTGATTCCAAATTGGATTGCTGTTTATACATATTTAAATATGGTACAACTCCTTGTGGTTTGACTCCGGAAGCACCACCGCCACACCTATTTCTGCCTTATAACAGCAGTGTTATGCGTTGTTGTGTTCTGGTCTAAAGGGTGTGGTAAGGGAGACATACTTTTCCGATGTATTCCATCCTAGTCCTCAGGGGTAGCAACGCATCTGTGGCAAACCTTAGGGGAGATTTTGATCTTACCCAGGGTTGATTACAGATATCCATGGGCGGCAGTAGCCACTTGCCATCAGGTGGGGTGCATGCTCGTTTGCTACTTCCATACTAAAAAAAAAAGGTGGACTTCATGCTCGTTAGCTTCCACTTCAGTTTCCATATTATAAAAAAAAACATAACATAAACACTTTCTACAGCCATAGCCCCACAGTAGGATTTTCTCATGTGTCGTGAGTGCCATGGACACATAGAGACGAATACACAAACACCCAGACCCAGAACAGAAATATAGACTCATCATTCAAATGTCTGTCTGGCCAGGGATCGAACCCGGGACCTAGTGCGTGTCATACCGGTATGGTGACCGCTCCGCCGCGCGGGTCGTCAAAACCAGATGGTGGAACTCTTTGTGGTTCGATTCAGACGCTGTTGCCTCCGGAGTTGTATCACCTTTCCATTAGCTATCTATAAACAAACTTAACTATGATTCTGGTAACAGAATGACGGATATTTTTGAACCACGCTAACAGAGTAGTAAGGTCTATCATATTTTCATTTTAGTGACGCTCAGCAAATGGGGTAAGAAGTTTTTAATTTCGCGTTCCTTTTAATTAATCCTGTCAAAGAATCTAATTTTCTCTTGCATAACTCTTACTGGATGTTAACGGCTTTGATGTAGGCATACTATGTGACGTTATGTCATATTATTACTTTCTCATTGTTGAGCTGGTTTCTGTGCAGTGTGAGAATAGTACCTTCAGGCATGTAGGTTTCCTCACAATATTTTATTACGTCTATAATGTAAGTAATTATTAACTTCTAACATGAACAAATTTTGAAAAATCAGTAGCACGTGCTTTCGATTCGAACTGCGGACCTCTCAATTGAGCGACCGAGTTTAAAGGACTATACGACTGTCTTCACATTTTCTCGTAATAAATAGACAAGCCATTACAAAGAAGAATGCAGCGTCTTAACAAACAAACCCAAGTCCGCCCCTCCCTTGCACGCAACCCCAAGAGACCGTAAAGAAACGTGGGCGGGAATTTACATAGAATTACGCGGGCGATGTTTTAATCAGACATTTTGTTCTACGAGGGCTGGAATCACTTGATTTCAGTTTTTACAGAGGCCGATAAAGGTTAATGAAGGGCTCCAAGGACCTTACGGATTATTGAAGCCTCCTTCAGTTGCCAAGTTAGAAGTGGTCTGGAGATATCGACGGAATATAATTTCCAAGAAGTTGGTTTTCGATGGGTTTGACGTCCATTGATTTTGTCGAGTTTAAAGTTCGAGGCGCCTTGCTTCGTCGCCAAGCGGATCACCTCCGTAAATAATAAAGATAAAAGTTAGTAGTAATTAAATGAATTAAAGAAGTAAATGTTGGATTGCAGTCATACAAAAAGCAGCAAAGCTTTAAATGCTCATTATGAAGGATGTATGAATATTGTTAGGTATTTTTTGTTTTCAAACAACGCCATTCCATTTTACAAATATTTTAAAATATTCTTACAATATTTAACGATTTTAACCTGTTACACGCGGTCATTTAAAAATATTATAAATATTATGTTATTTTTAATTAATAGAAATATATTCAAAAAGAAATAAATAAAAATGCTATTTAGTTTTTTTTTTATAAATTGAATGTGTTTGAATATGCTTCAAGCGCAAAAGCGGTATCTCAAAAAATTTAGATTTTTTTATTTTTATGGCTTCAGATAGCTTAAGAAATTATGTACCTCATGATCTAAGCCGAATGACGGTAACTTAGTTTAAACACACAAAAAATCTAGTTTGAAAATTTCCTTTCTCTCAAGTATATATCAAGAAAACGACTATCGCATAACATCCATTTTCTCGAAACTTACTTAATGAGCTGCCGTTTTTATGTTTCTGAGGGCAGTATTGGTTCTCACCGGTTCTTAAATGTTTATTTATTTATTTTAATAGTTAACAAATTTCCCAAGCTGCGTCGGCCGGCGGCCGCGCGTCATCGTGTTACGAAATTTGCTCCAAGTTGTTCAGAAGTTGCGAACGGCACTTTGTGATTATTTTAAACTAAGTTCAAGTAATAATTAATGAATTGGAGTGTTATGATTACAAGGAATTATTTAACGGTCGCCTTGCTACTTAAAAGGGTTGTAAGGTTCCGGACTTTCCTAATAGTGTTACAATATTTGTATTGCAAATTTTTCTGTTTATTATGTGATATATATATA
>MOOZ01001122.1:54193-86234 GCA_002930495.1 Cecropterus lyciades
TCAGCGACAGCATATGTCTATCTTTTCAGGTAAACTCACTGTACCCTTTTATATGCTAACCAAATTTGTTCCAAAATAACGCATTATTTGCGAAGTTGTTTTTTATAAATATAATACGTATCCTTATCCAAATAAATACATAAATTAGTTTTCTTTGTAGTAACTAATACACGGGTGAAACCGTGGGGCGCAGCTAGTAATATTATAAAGCTGAAGAGTTTCTTTGTTTAGTTGAACGCGCTAATCTCAGGAATTACTGATTCAAATTGAAAAATATTTCTGTGTTGAATAGTCCATTAATTGAGGAAGGCTTTTGGCTATATAACATTACGCTATGTTTATTTGTTTATTAAGTATGTAGTAGTGGGTGAAACCGCGGGGCACAATCGTTTCTATATAAAAATCCATTCTACAGATAGTAAAGGAGCCGGTTATTGACGTATTGTTATTGTTATTGTTGCTATACTGACTTCGAAGCCTTTGATCCTTGTTACTTTGCGATTCATGTAGTCTTGTTTGTATTTTGACCCCCTTTCCTTGATATCGTGTTCTGCTTACAGAAGTAAAGGTTGAACTGACACTTATATTTTCTTAACTACAAGCTTTTATTTCACTTCTATTATTTGTTTGTTTGAATGTGACGAAAAAATCTTGTAAACTCAAACTTATTTAGCTGAAATATTTAGTCTGATAATGGTAGATTTTGCATACACGTTTGGTTTAAGGACACTGAAAGGTTAGCTTAGTAACGTGAAGTAGAATTCGTGTTTTTTAAATCTTTACTATATGAAAAATACTCATGTAATGTTTCCATACTATATGAAATACATTAGATATTGAAATTGATTAAAAACAAATTAGATATGTAAGGGTCCCAGTGCTAGAATAACAAAGTGTTGCAGATAGGATCACAAAATAATTAAACAACTACAAAAGTATGATTTTCAAATTAATTGAACTTAAATTCTATTTTAATATATTTTCCTATTAAAGTATTTGTTTTCACCTTTTAATTCATTATTATAATTAGGCAACCGGGTTTTGCGTTTTGTTAAAAATATTTAATTTAAAGTGCTTGATTGTGTTTCCCACTTAAGTGCTATGCATTAGATTTCATCTAAATGCATAAATGACAAACAGACGGACGGACATAAATTCATGTCTATATACTTTTTTATATATTGACTGCCACGCATACATTTTGCAAATAAACACCAGATCTTCTCAGGTCTTTGTGATTGAAATATTCGGGCTAGTGGGATGGATCGGCTTGTGAGACGTTTTTATTACCATGTTAACTCTGTTCCCTGATCCGTATGGAATCGTGTCTCGAATATGTTGCTCCCTTGACCTTTACTGGAATATTCTAGTCAACTTTTGTTCTAGTTATGTATTTATTTTCGTTCCAACAAATACCGCCCATGTCTCAATTAAAACGGGCGAAGCTTTCTAAATAGCCGTGGGCGGGAAGCTTCGCCCACGGCTGTTGTATGTAGCATTTGTGAGATGTTTGTGACGTGTTTTTTTAATAAGCTTAGAGAAACGTACTCGTATATATCTATCATTATGAAAATTAGTCTTCAAACTCTTTTTTATTACTACAAATTTCTTATTGCTCCTTTTAATAAGATTGAAGTAGCAAACGAACATGCAGTCAAACTGATAGTAAGTGTTTACAGCCGCCCATTGACATTTGTAACTTAATCCATATAGACCAGTAATTCTACCTGAAGCCGACAAGAAGTGCGTTACCACTAAGAACTTTTATGCACACTATCATAAGACAGATAGAATACCACTTGCCGCTGAGGATTAGGATGGACTTAAAATTCAAGTAAGCTCGTATTAGTTATTTTACCCTTACACCGAAAAGAAGGAAGTACTTCACAAAAATCCATATCGGTGGCACGTAACGATTGCTAACAGATAAAACTGCTAACAGAGTAAAAAAGATTGCTTCACAGCTGGAGAAATATTAGAAGTGCAGATTGGTAATACCGCGTCTCGATTCCGACGAGGCCACCAGCAATACAATTTACATTTATATAACTTATGTAAATTCCATGACTGCGGCCACCTTCGAAAGAAATTGTATCGCACTAGCGTGAAGACTGCAATACGGATGGATGGAAATTGATTTTTATCAGATTGAAGCAAACGAGAATGCATTCCGCCTGATGGTAAATGATAACTGCCACCCGTGGACATCTCTAAGCAAATTCACAATGTCTCTCACAGTTAATGCCATTCAATTAAAGAACTCTTAATTTGCCAGTAATGAACCATTCCACTATGTATGCAAATAGCTAATAATGAAATCTGTGTATGTAGTGTAGAGAGGAAATTTATGCTGAAGGTGGCCAAAAATGAACCGATCTGTGTTACTCACAGTCCCAAGACACAATCTCGTTCGTCCAATGAACACGTATTTAATATTTACGTAAACACAAATCGGGGTATAATTACAAAACCTATAAAGTATAAACCTACCTTGCTAGTTCTATTGGTAGAATAAGCTATTCCTATGCCTAATTTCGTAGGGTCAAATCCTATGCATGCACCTCGCTTTTTACAATGTTGTGAGCGTGTTAGAGAACGCTTAGAGGAAAATCTTGAGGAAATCAACACGCATGGTAAACTAAATTATACGTGCATTACTTTTATTTAAGAATGTAAAGGTTATCTCTTCGTACACAATAAAAAGCTGCAGCACCCTTAAAATACAAACGTATAATATATAGTTGGAATGTCCATTACGCTCGTAAATATTTGCCAGCCGGCACTCACGCCGTCTTCCCTAAAATCCAGGAAATTTATTTCCCTTTTGTCAATGAGTCGACTTGACCATAAAAGTGTAATGTGCTAGTAAATTTTTGTCTAAAAATGTTTCCCGGTATAATTGTAAAATATAAATAATAGGCCTTTACCTATGAAATTGCCGTTTTTCGTATACGACCTATGCGATTGCAGTTTGTTTAGCAACATTTCAGTGGAAACGCAACAGAATGACGTAAAGAAACCCTGCATGACGTAGCTCAGATTACCAGGAAATAGCTGGTCCTGAAGTATTGGAAATGTTTGTATATAATATTGTCGTACATTATTATATCATTTTTACTGTAATATTTAAGGATACTATATAACAATTATGGTAGTACAAGTACATTTTTGACGATCGAGCGTGGCGGCATCAATGTTCGATAATTTCGACCACCAAATTTTCTACTGAAATGCTGTCAATGTGTGTTACCATTACCTATCAGTTTTTTGTATGGGAGCCTCTCTTCCTCTTTATTTGTTAATTAATTTTTCAAGAGATAGTATTGTGCGCCAGACAAACACACGGACACAAAGCGAAGGCTTAGGCGACAGGGCCGTGCTAACCTTTTGGGTACGGAACCCTAAAAATCAAAGGTCACTTTTTCCCCTCCAAGAGCATTCTTTCCAACGTGCTGACGATTTGAGTGTATTTTAGTCCATTTTGAGGCGTCAGGCGGTTGTAATCCGCGGCGTGGGCGGCGGCAGATGAAAGCGCTCTGAAAGCCTCTCACGTCCTATCTTCATGTTTGATCTTACGGTGTTTTTCATGAATATTTTCATAAAAATATTGCTTTATTTTTTTCATGGGTTATATTAGTAATGAGCTTATGGATTTTTTGTTAAGTAAAGACTTTCTTTCTTCATGTTTTTTAATTTGGACATGTTGTTTTTTATATTCTCATTTAGTTTGTGTATTAATAAGTGTAATTGGCGTATTATATTAAACTATCTAGTTATTAACAAAATCATTACATAGACTCAAGAGTTTTCCAGGTAAGGTATACAAAATTTACAGATAGATAGGCAGACGGCTTATGATAGTAAGACATATATGATGTTAGGTTTGATTTGGTTTCGCGTTAATCAACGTATATGCTAAGAAAACTATACGACAGACGTACCTATATTTATATAGATGAAAATCTTAGCACCTTACTGGATAACTAAAAATAGAAAAAAGTTAAAAATAAAATATTAAGTTTGAAAAATAACTCATAATACTTTACGTATACAAGCTCGGTTTTTATAGTCTAGATAGCTGAAAAGAGTATAAGAGTTATTTTAAGATTGATTGATTAGCAGTTATTTTGAGAAGCAACAACAAGTTAAAACACAGATCAGGCGATTTCCAATGAACGAACGATACCTTCAATAAACTGCGCTAGCTATGATTATTTAGGTCTTTTATTTGTTTTCGAAGGGGAAAGCATCAAAAGGTACCCAACGCTGTGGGAGCGATGCTGGGTTATGTGGGGCTTTTTAACCGACTTCCCAAAGGAGAGAGGTTATCTATTCGTCACGTATATATATATATTATGTATGTTAAGGGTTTACTCCGCGATGCGGTTAACGATCAATTGACGATACCGATGGTTCGAACGATATTCGATGCGGTTAGTTTCACAGGGGGTCCCATTTTATGGAAATTGAAAAAAAAATTGCCAGATTTTCCGGAAAATCGGAAAAACACGATTTCTTATAATCATGAATAATTCAGGTGTTTCTAAAACGATTTCAATTTTTTTCTTTCATGTGATGGGAAATTTCAGTACAGAACTTTCTTTCTTGGACACAGGTGTGATCGGATGGTAAACTCTTCGAGTTATGGGGTGGAAACCACCCTCACTCCCCCTGTTTTTTAGATAATTTGGGATAACTCAGCTTCTACCATTTTGATTCACATGAAACTATAAGACAAAATGATATGATGAAAAATTTGAACTTCCATTCCTCGTTCCTGATGATGCAGTACATAGACTGTACATAGTACATAGTACTAAAGTCGGCACTCATAAACTTTGCTATTGTAGAACATAGTTTCGTCGTCGTGATCTAGCGAAGTATGCTGAGCGCCGACTTCGGGACTATGTACTATGTACAGTTTATGTACTAAACCAACATATATTTGAATTATTTTTTACTTTTTTGTGGCATGGAAGTCGGTCTTATTTTTTGTTAAAAAAATTTACCGCATTCAAACTCTCGGTGGCCGTCTTCGGCGCTTCGAAGAGGACTCCGGGATCTCCAATGGAACTCAACCGGAGCCCTCTGAGCGTTCTTCTATCGGGCTCCACCCAGATCAACGGTGACTTTGTCTGGTCTCTACGACGGTATGCGATTCCACATACCGCCATCTTGGTGAGGTGGCTTGGCTGGATAGTTTGAGGTCCCATTCTTGCTGGCCACAACCCTGGAAGCCCCCTTGTTGTCACCTCTTACGACAGGTAGGGGGATATCGTACCCCTATTATAACGAAACTACAGGGACATACTTATTTAGGCCTAACGCATCAATACAATCATTTTATCGTTCATATTGTTTAGTCGAGTCATGTGTTTGTACGATTTCATGACGATCAAACAGTTTAATCGATGATAATGCGTACACATTCAATCCATCCGTTATTGATTTATGTACAAGTTTCACCTATTGATCGATTAAAGATGAATAGTCGCAGATCGATTGTTTAGTCTAGACAATAGACATTTAATTGTCGGTCAATAGTTGTAGAACAATTTAACAAACTGCGATCGATGTTGGTATTTGATTTGATTTCATCGACTATTTACTTGCTTGTATGCGGATCTAACATACATTATTATACCAATTACATTACATACCAAATATTTTTACGTTACCAAATAATTGTTTATCCAAAAGTTTTAAATATGCGCTAGCCCTTAATTGTACTGTTCAATCACTAAATTTATGTGCTTCGTATGCGAGGCGCCAAAAGACTCGGAAGCAAGTAATGGTGAACCGAAGAGGGCTTAAATCCCATTTCCGACCGCTTTTGTTTCTGAGAGAAGCTGTTAGTGTTGGGTAATAGGCGTTTGTGAGCGGATTTAGTTAATTCTGGACTTATTTATGTTATTTTGTGTACTTTTTGTAGGGATTTTTGTGGACCGATAACCTGAAGAAGACGGCATGAAACCGTTGGTTTCAGAAGGTACAGGTTAGAGTGGCGGCGTTTAGGGGAGGCTTACGTCCAGCAGTGGACCTCGAAAGGCTGATGGATGGATGTATGTACGTATTTTGTGGATTCGTGTATTACTATGTATCTGTGTATAATGTAATAGTGGTTTGGAGGTTAGACCTTTGTGGGTTGCCTCCAGGGGCACGTTGAGTTTTGTTGTCATCTGGTTTAATGGGTAGAGAAGACGTACTTATATGATGCGTTTCACTTTAGTCCTCAGTATTGGCTTCAACTATTTTTGGCCTTCTTAAGTAAGAATCTGTTCTTATCCGGGGTTGATTATATATGTCCATAGACGGCAGTGGCCAAATGTCCCCTTATAGGGGCCCCTATCTCATCACGTAGAGTGCATAAACTAGCATACATACTACGTCTATAAGTATTATAAAAATATATCTGTGTTCACATTATATATTGATTATATAATTAGGATCGCAAAATTGAATTTCCCAATTTAAAGATTGTACTCATGGTAACCATGGTACATGTGATGAACAACATATCTATGTATATTATAATTTAATGGGCTTTTTGAAGCAAATTTAATTTTTTTCTGATCTATAATTTATTTGTGGACGAGTTAAATATTTCTAATTGAACACTTCCTTTTAAATTACTATGTAACAAGAAGTTGGAGTAATCAGTATATTTTATTGCAATAAATACAGGTACATTGTGCGATGTGGGCGTGCAATTTTTATACAATTTTAAACTCTATTATTTATAAATTATTAAAATTATTATAATCTATCATTGATACATATAATTAAATTTATGTCATTAATTAATAAATGTTGATACAATTTCATATTTAATAGACATCTTTTTATCATTAAAATTCGTCAATACTGTAATAAGATTTATAAAATGCTTTTTTATCTGGGTTTTAAAGGACGAAAAATTAAGATCTTTAACTTTATCTAGAAGATGATTTATATCTTTGTAGCCATATAGTATATTCTTCTAGTGTAGAGGGCAGTTTTTGATATATGGTTAGACAATACATTATATTTATTTTTAGTTTTTCTTGGACACCTTGTATATTTTATATTAAAAAGATGCAAGATATCTTTTACAAAAATGCAAGCCTCGTAAATATAAAGACATGGTAACGTCAATATTTTAAGTTTTATGAGAAGTGGTTTGCAATTATGTCGCCCATGAACTCGGCACATAGCAATTCTTTTCTTCCAACCACTTAGCTAGTGCTACGTTTACAATTTTTTCATAGTTTTCTAAAGGTGTCCCTTTTACACACAGAGTAGAATCGTTTGCTAATAATACCATTTCTTGGTCAGTACTACATGGAAAGTCATTAATATATAATATACAATGGGCCTAAAACGCTACCTTGCGGAACTCCATACTCTATCATTCGTGACATACGTCTTGCATATTTTCCAATTTTTCTATACTTGTCAACATAATTTATTTCAGTACATTGTTGACGGTTGCTTATATATGATTCTATTAAATTATATGTTGGACCTCTAATACCAACAGCGTATAGCTTTTTGTAGCCTTTGATGATACATAAAATCGAAGGCTCGTGTCATATCCATAAAAATATATAATATCGGTACTCTATCATTCCGACTTTCGGTGATATTTCTATGAAGTTCGTATATGGCTAAATTTGTAGACCTATTTCTTCTGAATCCGTACTGTTCATTTTTTAATATTTCTGCTTTTTCTAAAAATAGATAAACACGTTAATGGATAAACGGAGAAGAGAGCGGCTTGTAAAATACTTATTTTAATGAAAGCTCACTTAACATCTACAATTTAAATTATTCCAGCGTTAAGCCGCGACCAACTTCTGAATAATGAACAGAAAGACAATATGAACAAGTTTACGTTTAAAGTTTCTACATAAAAGAGATAAGTTTTTGTGATTAGATGTCGCCATCGTTATTGCTACTTATAATTTTGCCCCAAAATAGTGATGTGAAAGGAAAGATAAGTCTAGTACTTTTTGTAGGACTTTTGACCTTTTAAGAAGTATTAGAGGTATAAACGTACTATTTGTAAGCATTTATATTGTTTTTGTGTTCATGAAATAAATTAATTACAAAAATATGTTCTTTAGAACTTAGCAAAGATGGTGAAAATTGGTATGGTGGGTATTTTTTTTTCTGCCATTGGGTTTCATACCCATGGAAGTGCATAAACAATAACTAGTCTGTCATGTTTGAAACTCCGCTATATTGCATTCAGGATGACGTCACTTGTCGTCATTTTTCATATTCTTTTCAGAAAACCCTTTAATGTAATACCTTTAATGTAACAACCTTAATGTAATAACCTATAACATGAATGTCCGTAAACGTAACTGTTGAGTTGTTTGATTTTCGATCCCTGACCGGAAATAAAGAAAGAAAAATATATTGCAATCACGAAATTTTCTGTTTTGGATCTGGATGTTTGTGTATCCGTCTTTGTATGTGTGTCCGTAGCACCCACGAAACAGGATATCCTAGTGTGGTGCTATGAATCTACTAAGCTTTATATATTTATCTTTAATTGCATTGTATTACTTCAAGCATCTTTTAGTAGATAACAAACACTTATACAAGCAATTCTATAACAAATAACATTGTATTAAGGTTGACTATTAATTGCAGAGGATATAGCGACGGATGTGGGGTAGCAACCACCTGTAGCCCTCAGTGAAGGGATTATCAGATGTACGACCCAATTTGGGACCAACTTGAGCCTTAGGGTACAAAGGGTCTTGATACGCGTGACTACGACAATTTACTGTAAATGATCCTCAAGTGTTATGACATTGGGTTTTTCGATAAGGATTCAAAATATGCTCTAGATTTATTCGGTATGATAGCTGTCTATCATAAAAGCTAAGCTAAGCTAAGCTAAGCTATCACCGCTTACTATCGATATGATAGTAAGCGGTGATAGCTTAGCGGTTAGAAACTTGGCATTTTAAATGGGGGTCTGAGATTTGAATCTTTGGCATGCATCTCTGTTTTTCTGGGTAAAGTGGGTTAGATATAAATTATGACCTCAGGAAACCTATACGCCTCGGCGTTCTTAAAAAAGTTCTCTAGTGTATGTAGTCTTATAATCCGTGCTTCGCTAGCAAAGTAGGCTTAAACCCTTCTTATTCTGAGAGGAGACCTGTGTCCACCAGAGAAACAGGAATGGGTTGAAAATGATTTCCATAATGACGATATTTACCTAGTATCACGTAGTATTTGTGACTAAATCTATACTAGTAAATAAAAATAAGATGGTACAAACAGACACACTGTTTGTACTTAGTCACACAAGAACCACTGGTCCGATTTACATGAAATTTTGCGTGGATGAAGATTTTTAACTAACATAAACGGTTTCTACACTCATAGTCCCATAGGAGGATTTTCTCCAGTGTCGTGGGTGCCATAGACTCACAAAGACGAATACACGAACACCCAGATCCAGAACAGAAATCTAAACTCATCATTCAGATGTCTGTCTGACCGGGGATCGAACCCGGGACCCACTGCGTGTCAAACCGGTAACCGCTCCACCAACCGTGGGTCGTCCATGCTTATATGCTACTTTTGATTTTAATATTTTGCACTATTTCATAATGGAGACTATTATTAAATAGTGTTTAATATAGTATACGATAAGTAGGTAAGCAAATTACACGACGTGTTTGACAGAGTTACTTGTGCCGCTGTTGCTTCATTATACCTGATTGATGTATGAAAATAGTTTTGCAAGGAATCCCTCGAGACCTTGATTTTTTTATCTCAGAATATGTCTTCACTTTTGAGGAACGTATCTAACGATTGCACTTCTCAGCTTACTTAATCTTATAAAGGCAAAGGTTGAGGATAGATGGATTACTTGTTAACGGTAGAACAGTTAAACGGATATGGATAAAATTTGTCATAGAGATTATTTATAATCTGTAACAGTATATGGGCTACTTTCTATCACGGAAAAGTGTTCGATTTCTGTGGAAGGGATTTCATTTTTTTTTTTCACAGAGCAAGGGATAGGCATGATTTTTGCACATTGATAGTTTGGGGGTACGGGAACGGTACAGGGTATCCTTTATTATAAATGGAGTGTTTCTAAGGGGTATCACAATAATTAGCGTCAAAAAAGGGATGTGGCGGCAGTAGCCCCATACCATCAGATGGACTGACCTTCCTTTTTTATTTATTATGGTAGTACCTACTGCCATAATAAATAAAAAAGTACAAGTTTTCAAGAGTAAAAAAATAAATTAAAAGTGTGTATGGGTGTAACGTTAAATAATCACTGCATCCCATATTTGGACATCTTCTTTTGTATATACCAAACTTGAGCCCTTATACAAGCTACGAAGTAAAATCGCTAGTGTAATTTAGAAAGAGGTACTGCGCCATCTAGTTGTAGCGCCGACAACTGCTTTCCTTTGCATTTTCGTTACATCGAGTTTCAAATAACAACGATTGTATAGAAGTATGACTTCAACAACGAGTTTTCAAGATGAAGAAGATTAGATAAGCAGGCTAAACTTCCATTTGTAGATAAGCGCTACGGGGCTTCCGGCAAGATTTCCGCACTCGCGATGATGGCTTATTTGCATACTCACACAAGAACGTCTCCTTGCTTCCGCCGTATCAGAAGGATAAGCGATGTATTGTTAATTGGTAATTATAATTTATAATTGCAATCGTTTTATGTTCTATCTAATACTAGGGTTTATCCGCGGCATCATAATCATCATTCGATAAAGAGTATCTTCTGTCTTAATCCAGGTCACAAACTTTATGAGTGCCAAAGTTTAACCAAATTAGATGAGTAGTTTTTACGCAAAAGAGAAAAAAACATACATAAATGTTTTATATATGTTATTGAATAGGATAGATATAGTAATAGGAGTATAGTTCGCCCCTTTGGGAGGACTGATCACCCGAACAAGAACGCGGGTAATCAATTCAGATTGCTTGGAATCGGTTGGACTTGCGTAGGTTAAGAAAGGACAAGTCCAGTAGACATCTGGCAGGGGCTGATGGGTATTTTTTATGTCTGAAGTAGCAAGTGAGCATGCAGTCCATCCATGTAAGTGGTGACTGCGGCCCACATCTGTAAGCTTCTGTAAGCAACTTCCTACAGAACGGGGAACAGGGATTTTATCTGAAGTCAATCATAGATGCGTTGCTACTACCGAGGATTGAGATGGCCGCCGAGTAAGTGAGCTGGCAAACACACCCTTCCACCGAAACGTAAGAACTGCTTTACGCTAGAAATATATATGACGGTAATATTTCCCCGGTCGAACTACACTGGTTCGATCACTTGGTAAAAAAAGTGTACAGGAAAATATATAAAATTATGTTATGCAAAGTGTTAGGCAAAGTGAATCTTGTACTCATAAAGACTGCTCTTATTCATTATTCACAAGCGGTTTAGCGAGAATATTAGAATTTTGCTTATATCCTTGAATAGGTATCCCGTGAAATAAGAATATCTGAATTTGTATCCCTTTATACCCCGTGATATACAAGATTGCAGGTAAATTACATCTTACTCTTACTAATATTTTATAATACGAAAGTTTTTGAAGATGTATGTGTTTTTGATACTTTTTACGCAAAAACTACCGATTGGATTTCGATGAAATTTGGCACACAGATAGCTGGTCTAGATTAACACATAGGATTTTCACACTTTTTACTATGAAACACGGGGGAGAGCCGCGAAGCTCGTAATCTATATAGTCGGGAAAATTTGACTCATAATATTATAGTATATCAATTTGCTGTCCTGCGATGCAGCATCAACCCGATGTAGAGAATAACTATCTTTACATAAATGAGCTTGTGAATCAATTAACTAATAAAGTGTGTGTATGTGTGCAATTTATGTGCAAGGTAGCATATTACGATTCATGCTTTTTCAAAATTCAGCATCATTTAGTTGTAGCGTCGACAACTGCTTTTGTGACGCATTTTCGTTTCATCGAGTTTTAAATCACAACGATTCTAAAGATTATTGTATTATTGTATGGATAATGTCTGAATTAAAGTTATTATTATTATTGAAGAAGTTTCACATAAAAAATGGGTGATTAGGAAAAGCAATGTTTTTTTTTTAATTTATTAATTCTAGACAATATGAATTGCCCAATAGTAAAGCACTGGAATGCATGCCACATGCATTTCAGAGCCGCGATATTTATGTTAGGTAGAGGATTTATTTTATCTTATGTTTTATTTGTTTTCTTTTTATTACTAACATAGATATTAAGTCTTTACTAACAATATATGGATCTTGTCCGAAATAAAGAATTATTATTATTATTAATCTAAAAAGTACAGCATTATTTACATTTTATATTCCTGCCACACTGCGAAGCAGTTTGTCGGCAGTAGTTCTCGTGAACATCATCAGCGTTTTGTACTTTATGCAATTTTAATAGTTCTACACAACTATCATAATTTATTTTTTATTTATTTTATAATTTATGATCTATTATGTATATATTTGTGTGCGTGCTTGCGTGTGCGTGCGTGCGTGTGCGTCCGTGTGTATGTGCGTGTGTGACAAAGTGTGTGTTGTATGTGCGTGTGTTTTGCCCGATCGCTTTGTCCACAGTCTACCCGGTACATAGTACTTGGCAGACTATGGACACAGGGACAGGTAATGTTTCCTTCACATAGTTTTAAGTTTATTTTTGCTAGTATGCTCTATTTCCTTATTATACATATCCACCGGCAACTCGTTAATAAGGACTGGTGTTATCCAGCGCCTATCTCTTTTGCCATAATAGTTTTTTATTTTAGGTACTATTAACTTGGGGTTTCGAGATGAACGAGTTGGCTATGTATGGTCTCTCTTGAGTTTGTAATCAAATTTTCCATGGTGTTCAATTAAAATAATCTGTTTTACTTTTAATTCTACAGGTAATATGCCACATATTTTAAACAATTTGTCATATTTCTTCATAAGATTTGTTTTGGTATTATAATCTATTAGGAGTTTTAAAAAACGCACTTGCAAACTCTTTATTTTATTTAAATGTACAGGGAAAGTAAGTCGATACGCACCCAACCCGTAGGATATCACTGCATCAGCTAGTGCATAGTAAAGGCTTTTCATTTTACAAAAGATGGACCTTAGTTTATTACACACATTGTTTACGCGCACACTCCATTTGAAGTCACTGTCCACAGTAATACCTAATTATTTATAAGTTGATACAGTTTTCAATCGTTTACAAGAACAACTATTATTATTGTTGTGATTATGTAGGCAGTTGTATGTGTGACCTATAATTTCAACATTTATTTTTTCTCTTTTATAATAAGGGGATGTTATGGTCATACAATTTGTCTTGTCAAAATTAATTATTATCCCGTTGTCATGAGCCCATCTAAAAACATTATCAAAATCTGACTGTATTGCTTCCTGAATGGTGTTTTGGTCCTTGCCGCTATACATAATGCATGTGTCGTCCGCGTACATGTATGATGTGCATTTTTTTATAACATTCACTATACTATTTACATGCATAATGTATCCAACAGGACCATACACTGAGCCATGCAATGTAAATGTATAAATAGGGAATTACTTTTCAAAATGAGAAATGCAAAATAAAATTTTGTAATATCAGTTTTACTGACGGACAGAAAGTTCCTGTAAATCCCTAAACACTAAATTGTACTGTCCAAGTTGTCGATACGCTAAGTGATGATGCTATGAGTCTAAATTCTACTAAGGAATTCACGCGACAATATAACCTATTATCTTATATTAAGGGACAATTCCCTATGAAGGGCCCTTGTCTTGAGTAAAGTAAGCTTAGATAAGGCGGCGGTGATTGTGTCGGCTTTGAAGTCGGAACCTCGGCGACAGTTGACAATCTCCCAATTAACTTGCCCTTTGTCCTTTCATTATTAATTTACTATTCATTTACCTGTTGACTCACTCAACTTGATAAAGCTTGCCATGAAATGAACTTGTCATTTCATGGCAAGCTTTATCTAGTTGTAGTAGTTAGTAGTACCTAATACTGTTTAGATAGAAGTTCTTGTTATCAACTGGGAAAAGTGAGTCGTTTTGCGAAGTTAGATGTCTTCTGATTCGTGTGTTATTTGCTTGCTGCTAATCTACTAATATTATAAATGCGAAAGTTTGGGAGGATATATGTGAGGTTATTACTTTTCACGCAAGAACTTTCGGTCAGATTTCAATGAACAGGCACACATATAGTTTATTATGTTTATGTATACATGGGATATTCACAACCACGAGAATAAGCTAGTGTTATCTTAGATAACTTATCTTTATATTAATAAGCAGTGGGTCGACGTGTCATACGTTTTTTAGCGTGTCATGGAACATTTGTAAGCAATTACACACAGAACAGGGGTTCTATCTGAATTCAGTCACAGATGCGTTGCTCCTCCTGAGAACAGAGAAGATCGTCTCATATATCCGGCATATATCCGTGAGCCGGCATCAAAATTCTTCTACTGAAACGCAAGAATTGCATCGAACCAGAAACAAGTGTGGCGATAATACCTTCCTGGTCGAACCAAAAATAAATATATGATAGACTTCAATTAGACATATATGATAAACGTCAAAATCTCCAACACATTTGGAAGTCGCCCTGGGCTGGCGATATAACGTGTTAATTAAGAAAATGTATATTACTATCATATTTTTATTTCATACTAGCATGTTTCATAGCCCACACATTATTACTAACCTTCAACTAACAAAAATTATCTATTATCTGAAAATTAAATATGTATATCTGAAATAAATAATTATTATTATTGAATTGAATGGAGGATTTTTCCGAGTATTTGGACGGTATCAGCAATTCAGCCTTATATTATTATATATTATTATTATATTATTATTATATTATTACTTATTATTATTATACTCATTTGTTATTAGATGGACTGTACATTGTTTTTACGTTATAACCATAAAAGCAATATTGTTCTGAGCTTGTTTTCTAGAATATAAATAGTCTCCAAGTATTTATATTCTATCTTAGATCAAGGAGTTTTCTTTTTTGTACAGCTTAGTAACGTTCTCAGAACTCAGGGCGCCGAGGGACTTGTAAGATAAACTATAGTATAAGAAATAAAAGTTTTACTTTGTAAATGCCATCATACATTCCAAATAGATTTGTCTGATGGAGATCGACTAACGCAAAATATACAGCGATTATCATTACATTAGGGGTACTAGTAATAGCCTAGTAGTTACGAAGTCAGTTATTTCTATTTCTAGCCTGAAGCAGTTCTTGCTTTTCTATGGAATGGTGTGGTTGTCGGCTCACTTATATATGAGCACTGCTTCCAGATGCACTGTAATTACAGTAGATCTACTGTATTTTCAACTTTTCTACTATTAACTGTATTGGGTCATTACAGTATACAGTAGAATTTTATCAATTTATTTTTGAAGATAATAATTTTGAAGGTGGTAGTATTCTTTGTAGTTTGACTCCGGAAGCACCACCGCCACACCTATTTCTGCCTAATAATAGCAGTGTTATGCGCTGTTGTGTTCTGGTCGGAAGGGTGTGATAAGGGCGACATACTTTTCCGAGGCATTCCATCTTAGTCCTCAGAGGTAGCAACGCATATGTGGCTAAATTTAGGTGAGACTTTGATCTTACCTAGGGTTGATTACAGATGTCCATGGGCGGCAGTAGCCACTTACCATCAGGTGGGTAGCAGGCTCGTTTGCTACTTCCATACTAAAAAAAATGTTAATATACTTACTTTTACAAACAATTGTGATTATAATAACGGTTACGACACTTACAAACCCACACTAGGATTTCTTAAGTGAGACTGTAGAATCGCTGTGATTTGAAACTCGATGAAACGAAAATGCGTTACGAAAGCAGTTATCTTCGCTTCTCGCACTCTCAAACACGCTTACGATTTTATTTCATAGCTTGTACGAGAACTCGTTTGGTATATGCGAAATAAGATGTCAGAAAATGCTGCAGTGATTAATCAGAGATTTTTTTTGAAAAAGCAGCTTTAATATCCTAATGCTCAGAAATATTGTATTATTTATTATTATAAGGTTTTAGTTCTGCCGTGAGTGAATTGTACACACACATTTTTTTCTGCGTCGTTGTTATCATGAAAACACACAAAGTCGAACACATAACCAGATCCAGATGAGGAAATGTAAGTTCATCATTCAGATACATCTGGTCCGGGATCGAACCCGGAGCCAATTGCGTGTCATTCCTGGATTATAATCCCTTCGTCACGCGGGTCGCTTATAAATATTCTTCGTATAAATGGAAGCTATTCATGACAATATAGGCCACTCAACAGGGTAAAAGTGATGAATCATGGGGTTAGCGTATATTATAGTGATCATTATCACTTCATTATTATTCCATTATGACATCTTATACAAATGAGAAGGGTTTGGGTCAGCGGTCAGCAACCTTTCGGTAACGCAAGCGAATAGTACCTGAAATTAGATGGTGAAAAAAAAACAGTCAGGCGACTGGTAAAGGTTATAATTCATAATGCTGGCCATTTAAAAAATTTAAAAGAATTAATACGTGTTTGAGAACTATGAAAGGTGGTTGAGGCCTTTGTAGATCTACTTTGGAGCCACCGCTGCACGTATTTCCATGTTTTAGCAGCAGTGTTAGGTATTGCGTTCAGTTTTGACAGAGTAAATTGATTATAACGGAGACACATCAATTTGAAGCGTTTCTACGTAGTCTTCACAGGTATCGAAGTATCTGTGTCCAACCTTTTATGATCTTAGATTAATGGGCAGTAATGCTCAAGATCAGGTAGATTTCATGCTAGTTTGCTACTTCTATAATACGTGCGTTTCTCCAGGATATGTTCGGTCTCCTCTAAACAAGTGAGAACTGTATTCCACTAGCTTATTCCCTTGGCTCTGCCCACTTCGATCATGTTTACCACGGTAATGAGAACCTTATATGTTAACGTAGATCATTAACTATCTGTATGTCAAATTTCAGTAAAATGCGACCAGTAGTTTTTACGTGACAGAGTAATAAACACACACACATTCTCACTAACTTTCGCAATTATAAATATTAATTATTATTTGCGTAGCGATGTATTAGTTTATAAAAACAAATCCTCCAGGTCAAAGCATCAGTTTATTTCATAGAGGCTACTGAGAAAACTTATATAAACGCGTAAAGAAAATGCTCAAGCGGCATGCATAACGTGACCACACGTCCCGTCCAGAACGAGACCGTCCCGTTTTTCGAGGGTATTCTAGAAAAACGTCAGGGATGCCAATTTGACCCGCATTTCGAAACCATTATGGTTAAGAAAAAAGGAAAAATACTCCCCAAAAGTTTTATTTTTACTTAAAATGCTTACCAGTGCTCTTAGTACGAGCTTATTTCGTTTAGTTCGCTTATGCGCGTTTATTTGCTTAATTTTTCGGCGAAATGGGCGAAAACGTAAAAGGTTATCGTTTTGCAGAAACATAAAATAAGAGGTCATTCTAGTTTATTTTTCGACGACATACTCGTATTTAAGAGATTATTTATTTATCGTTTGGGCATCAAACAGTTTACTATCTACATACATATTAATAGACATAAACAGATGTCCCGTTTTACGTGGAAAAATGAACGGTCACATTTTGCATACATCAAAGGGATGAGGCCGCGGTCGGCGCTCACTGCTGTGCGGTAACCATAAATTCCTCTTTGACTCTGTTTGGTTCAACATATTTAAATAGCTTATTTTAAAACTATTTTATATATAGCGTTGGTAAATAAGATTATTTTGTAATATAGATGTGTCAAACAAGCATGAAGTCTACGTCGTGGTAAGTGGACATTAGCGCCCATAGACATCTGTAATCAACTCCAGATAAGATTAGTCTTAATTTTTTTTTCGATCTTAGTTCTACTCGTAATTTGACCTTAATAAATGTTTAATATCTACTTTTTTCAATCCAATACGAAAAAGTTCTATTTTATGTTATTAAGAGATGATTTTGTCATCTAATAATTAAATAAAAAATCTACTACATACATATTACATTTTTAACACACCACTTTTAGTATTCCTAAAGTTTTTGTATTTTTATGCATTTCCAAGCATTTACTGATTGTACGGGATATAATGTGTACATATTCAATTGTATAATGAAGTTCTAGAAGCCACGTAACTGAAGAAGTCGTAAAAAATAACCTGAATCTTAAATGTATGCGTGACACAAGTGACACACACACTTTGAAGGAAAACTTTGTGAGACAAACACGACGTTGACGAATTCCACGGTCGCTATTTTTTTGACGTTTTCGTTATAGAAAAAAATGAAAATTCCCCGTCCTATTAGTGAAGTGTAGGATATCCGCGTAATAAATTCAAAAAGGGAACTCTGGAAGTTCATACATAATTTATATGAGGAGATTGCGAGTTGCCCTTAGTCTTGCCCGAACAACCCTGCGCTGTTCCGTTGATACATGGAGGACTCACCATACGTACAATGAACCTTGACAGTGATACGTGGGGTGAAAAATTCAAGCGGACTATCCTACTACCGGTGCTTTTATATAAGTCTAGCTATAATTTACAAGGTGGTAGAATGAGTATTGCGCCAGATTTCCTTCGTAAATTTAAGGTTTCTAACTATAAGATCCTTAGGTCGTCCACTATCCAGACTACGTCCATTTTTAATTAAAAGCTTTGATTTAATAGTTAATACGTTTAGGTCAAATGTTGCAAGCTGAATTTAACCCACTTCTCACCTTTAGTTTTGATGACAATGCAATTATATGTACATATGTAACCAATATCGTTGTTAATCCAAAATGGCTGCTACAACAAAATGGTGGATAACATATTTTTGTACATCGAACTCTATATGAGTATCAAATAAAAGAGCTTAATTCGTAGAATTCAATACACTACGAAAAAAATTCAAATCCAAGATTTCCGCCATCTTTTTTTATATTAACTTTAGGGAATCAAATGGCCATTCATCCTGTCAATGGTTTTGTAAAATAAAACCCTCATTAGGTTAACTCGGCCGATAGAACATAGAAATAAAGTGGTAATTAGTGTACATAATCAGCAGTGGAACAAAAAAGTTGCAGCCTTCCTCTTCCTAGTCAACTCTTCTCATTGTTGAGTAAGGGTTTCACTCCGAATGGAGGAGGAGAGTATGAACTCTTTTCATGCGGAAATAAGAAAAGGATGTTTAAATATTCGTTGAACTTAATTAGTTCTATTGACATGATTTCATTCCAGAAATCAATATAATCAGTCAATACAAACATATTTGTGAGTATTTCGATTTGTCGTGATAAATTTTTGCTCCTGATTTTCTGAACCGATTCCAATTAGTGTTTCGTAAATATAATATGAGTTTTCTATGAGATGTTTCACCCACCTTTGATGGATAGCTTAAATTTAACTTTTAATAAAGGAATAATTATATATATTTTTTTATATATATTATGGAAGTAGCAAACGAGCATGCAGCCCATCTGATGGTAAGTGGCTACTGCTTCCCATGGACATCTTTAATCAGAAAGAGCAAAGTCTCACCTAAGGTTAGCCACAGATGCGTTGCTACTCCTGAGGACTAAGAAATGCCTTATGCCTATGCCTTGGAAATGTATGTCTCCCTTACCACGCCCTTCAGACCAGAACTCAACAGCGCATAACACTACTATTATTAGGCAGAAATAGATGTGGCGGTGGTGCTTCCGGAGTCGAACCACAAAAAGTTCTACTACCTTCAAACTTTGTTTTTAATTTTTGTTTGTTTAAATGTTTTTTTTTTAACAATACAATACGGGACAATGATTCCTTGCTTTAGCTGGGAATTGAATTTGGAATCTGAATAAAAAAATGAAATGGAAGCAAAAATACATATACATACGAATACAGAGATATTAGTATAAGATATTAGTATAAGTAAGATATTTAGTGTTAGTAGTTAGTTATAATTATTTTTATTTTGTATTTTTGTCTGTTTTTTATTATTATTATTATTTTTTTTATTATTTTTTTTATTTGTGTGTGTCATAGTTTTAAGGAAATAAAATATTTTCTTTCTTTCTTTCTTCTTTCTTATATCCGGTTTTTTTTAATTTTGTCAGCTTTGATTTAATCTAGTATCTGCACTGTTAAATCGATTCGGGTGGAACTTTCATACAAGAATACAGTTATATGGAACTATAGACGCAATTGTTACCCGGTTCATGCTTTAAAAATCAGAAGAGAAAATATTTTGAAGTGTTTTGTATATTGGTTTATGATGTGATTATCATATCAGTATTGGGATCATATTAATTTCTAAAATTGCACTTTTAGAAATTAAATTGTTTATTTTAGGGTATCGATGTCTAAACCTATATTCCAAGAAAGGACTTATATTAAGCTATTAAATATGGTGTACAATTATACACGTCATGTATACCCCTGCTAAGAGACTTGCATCTGCATCTGTTTACTAATAAATTATTTCCCTGCTGCCTCAGCTAATAATGTAATTTAACGTTTACAAAACGCAAATGTGACTAGGTATTCCGACACAAGTAAATACGAGTATGTACTTGATACTTTTGTTTTGGTAGCAAATACTTTTAGCATCGATATATATGTTGCGATACTAACTGCTTTCGAAGCGAAAGTAGTTGGTATCGAATCGAATCAAACTATACAAATGTTATTTAACAATTTTGATTTCTGAACGTACCTTTCTTTCTGAACAAGTCAGACTAGGCAATGCGATGTAATGAAATTTAATTACAGTTATTACTATTTAATTACATTTATTTTCCAAACTGAGTGCAACAATGTCACAAACAAGGAATCTATATAAATAATTCCATCAAGGGGTACGGTAGACTTGATTGAAATCTTACCTAAATAATAAAACATAAAAAATATTGATTTCGAGTCGACAACATATATCCGCAAAATTCGGATTGTCGAGTCTTTTGTTAAATTCTAATGGTGCAAATAGCCGCCATATTGGCCACTTGGATGCCATCTTGAATTCCTTAAAGCCGATTCACGTAATAATAGGATAAACATGCCATCTAGCGGCGTTGTTTACCTTACTTAGTTTTGATATTTTATACTAGATGGCGTTACAAAATTTTACCTCGCATTTCTGCATCGCACTGCCGCGTTGTTGGAAACGTTTGTAGGTTTGTATAAAATAATATGCTCGGAATTTGAATTAAGGTGTCGCTAGAACTGACCAGTACATTGAACTGTAAACTAGTTATTACAAATAGTGGCGTCTAGCGAACCGGCAGCTTCTACGAGTATCTGCTCTAAGTCTAAGGTGTGCCTTTTGATTTGATTGATGGATTGATTGGTGTGCCTTAGTTGATTATAACTACAAAAATATCTACCTATCTATAGTCACGTTTCAACCGAGCGAAGCCGGGTTTTCATTTAGTATACCTTAATCTATTATGAATAAATCTGTGGCTATTATTTTGGAACTTGTTAAATATCAATCATTGCCAAGAAATTTTTCGCTTTTATATCAGTGCCATTAATATAAAAATAGAATGTATCGATATGAGTAAGAACCGATACTTTAAGAATACTCATAAGTGTAGTATCGTAAAACAATTTAAGTACTACTTAAATGAGTAAGTATCGATACTTTTTGGGTATCGGAACGTCTTTAAATGTGACAATAGCCTAATTTGAGTATTATCATTAATATTGAGTGCAATCTGTGTTTTTCAATTAGGCAATATTCTGAGTTTTTCTTACAATATAGACTCCCGATATATAATTACTCCAAGTTTCTTTATAATTACTCCTCAGTGCCCGTAGGTTAAAATATTAACAATAATAATATTACTAGTAACATTGTTTAAAATATAAAACCAAAAAACCCGATTTTTTAATGATATATTTAGATAGATTTGACGCTTTATTTTTTGTCAAAATAGTCAAGTAAAAGTATTATAAATAGTCTATTTACTAGCATTCACTTGATACCCGTTTTGTTCCGATATTTATAAAAAAAATCGTTCCTCCCACCTTTTCCCCCTATTTTAAGGCGTCATTTAAAAAAAAATACATAGCCAATGTCACTTTCCAAACTAAGGCGATTCTAATGAAATGTCATACGTCACAATACTTCAAGCCGTTTGGGCTGTAACACTTGTTAAAGAAATGGACGTACATACAAACAAAAATAAAATCCATAAATACGCTGGAAATCAGTACTCTTCTTCTGACGCAGTAGTAATAGTAGTGCAAGATTTAAAATGTATTGGATTCATCTTATAAAAAGTGTAAATATCCCCAATTTTTTTTGGAGAAAAGCACTACTTTGTGATCATAGAAATATCAATAAAACAAGACGATACAAATGGTTTCTGTCGACAGCAGTCATATTTCTCGCATCGATATGAATATCGCTCCGCCAATAGCAAATAAGGAACAAGTAAAATATCGCCTGATCACAATGTAATACGCCGAGGGAGCCGAGGGACGATACACATTGACGTGTCAATCGTGGCCTGACCCTGATTTATTTTGAGCTAACGTCAGAAGGAGGGTAATGTTTTGATGTGAAACATCTACAGCGGCGGATGAGACCGACTGTTGGCGTGGCGACTCGCCGCTACGCTATATGATAGTATATACTATGCAGAATATCAGTTAAACATTATAGAAATAGATTAAAATAATTGAGTTTTCGCATTGAAATATTTTTTGATTAAATAAACAGTCATCTTCTTCTTAAAAAGAAATATTATTTTATTTTCCATTATACCATATTTATTTCTTGTCGTCAACTATCATTTTATGCATATTTTCCGTATAAAATAATTTCGATGTTTCACATCTGCCAGGCGTCCCGTGACAGCTCTTTTATTTTTTTAGTGTGCCAAAGCACTATCGAAAAAGTATACATAAGTATGGCTATTTCTTTGGCAGGCTCTACAGACCAAAGGGATTTTGAAAGTAGTATTATTCATAATATATATATATTTCTTTATTAGTAAATAACATGAAAATTGCATAAGTAAACCCATGTTTTAATCGTAAAGTTAGTTTATGCAGTACAGAGTATGTGTTATACAGTGGGGGTAAACCCTAATTGGTTAAACGCGTGGTTATTGACTTTTAATTCGAAGTGAAATGGAATTTCATAGATTCACATTCGTTTAGAGATTTATTAAGCAGTCTAAATACATCAAAAGAGCAGAATGGTGGCTTAGTAAATATCTTAACATTTCTGATTTACTATGATTTTATTTTACTTCATGATGAATGTTAGTTATGAATATATTAGATGAAGAGACTGTTTATTCGCATTGGGTCTGTAGAGCAAGGCCTAAAGCTATTGTTTTTTTAAATGTTTAAATCCGAAAAGTAAAGTGGGAGTCGGATAAATTAGGCGATTTATACTTTTTTTATAATTTAGAAATAGCAAACGAGCATGCAGTCCATTTGTTGGTGAGTGGCTATTACCATCCCTGGACAACTGTAAGTGCCCCTACAGAGAATAAAATTTCCATCTGAGAATGGCTACAGATACGTTACTGAGGAACAAGTTAGAGCGCCGGTATCCTCAAGAAATAAGTTGAATATCTGAATAAGTAATTTACTCTTACTAAAAATCTCTGTTAACAATAAATCAGACCCAACACCTTTTTTATAATCGCAGGCGCCAAATTAAAAATAATTCATTTAAAAATGATACTCTATAATATGGATGAATGCCTCATACAATATATTATGTTAAAATCTGTTAAGACGTTTGGGACGATAAGGGTGCTACAGAATGCGAGCCATAAATAAACTCGCAAAACATTACTCTCCTTCTGGTGCCGTGTCCTTAATACGAGTTCATTACGTTTCATAACAATCATTGTTTATGTAAAACATAAACAATGATGGCCATACCTTTCAATATACTTTGTAATGATGGGCGAAAACGTAGAAAAATATCTTTTTGATAAGAGCACTGTTAGCTAAAAATATATATTATTCACGTGTGCATTGTTAAGGTGTAAGGATGATAAAATCTACGTGTGAATTCTGAAATATCCTAGGATCGACAGGTCTGGAGTCGTCTGAATGTAATATTGGCGTCACGTCGCCTGATCAATGGGCGCACGCACTCCGACGCCGCGACGCCGTTGAAGTACACGTTAAAGTATTCTTTCTGCCACAGATTTCATTTGTTCTTTACTAAGAAGTATTGAAAGTAGAAGGTGAACTCACTTATTGTTTCTTTAAGCAGTATTTAGTAATAGTATGTCTTTATTTTTTTGTTTATATGGATTGGCTGAAAATAAATTTTAACGAAATATTTTGTTCTGTAGAAGTGTTGATTTCAATATCCTGGTAAATATATCTTATAGCAACGATTTGCTATGGCAGTACGAGTCAAAATCTTTCCGACAAATCTATGTAATCTCACTTGCGATTTTGAATATCACGGGGTATAAAAGATATAAAGCGAAATTTTGATATTTCTGCTTAATGACTTGTGAACAACGAAGAAGACAAGCCGTCTAATAAGGACCATAGAAAAAATATTTTACATTTTTTATTAGTCGCCACTTAAGCTCATTAATACCAAAGCTTCCATCAAAACATAAAAGAAAAAAAACTGTTCAAAAAACAATGTTCCTAACCTTTTGGTTTTAACTTATTTATGTAAAGATTGTATAATGACATCGCAACAATTAATAACCTACTTTTGCTTCGAGCTGGCGTTAGTTGGTAACACGTCAAGATAATAAATATAATACATTATAATGCATTATTTCATTAACAATTTTTATTACCAGGTACGCCTCAGATTAAACAAGTACACCGTTAAGGATTGCTTAAAGTTCTTAGATAGTATTTTAGATTACCCACATTTTGTGTCCAACGAAACAAATTGTGTGTCTAGCGGAATAGCGATTAATTGGACGTAGAGTTACCAACCTCAAAAAGAACGAAAGACTCGGTCTTTTAATATATTTTTTTATAATATGGAAGTATCAAACGAGCATGCAGGCCACCTAATGCTAAGTGGCCACTGCCGCCCATGGTCATCCGTAATCAATCCCAGATAAGATCCAACCTAAAGTTAGCCACGGATGCGTCGCTACTCTGAGGACTAAGTTGGAATATATTGGATAAGATACACTGCTAATATTAAGCCGAAATACGTGTGGCGGTGGTGCTTCCGGAGTCGAACCACAAAAAGTGTTATCGCCTTGAAATTTAATAGAGTGGACCGTAAATTATTGGACATACTTTTTCAAGATGATATTAAAACTTTAGTTTTGTGAAGTCTTTGAAGCGAAATATTTTTAGAATCGTTGTGATTTGTAATTCGACGAAACGAAAATGCGTCACGATAAACAAACACATAAATGTATAGGATTGAGTCGGCGAGAGAATGAGATAGAATACATTACACAGAATTTTATTTTCGATCTCCTTTTTGTCCGATGCTTCGTAGTGTAAAATATATATTTATTATAAATTATTTTTATTATTTGTTATTATTAAGTTTCACTTGTGTGTGAATTGCACACATACACATAATTTTTAATATTAGTAATTAACAAAAACAAGACAGAAGAAGATGGCCCACTTTCATATGATACGACCATCTTAGTATTCGGAGTAGCAACGAATGTGCGATCCCGTATAAAATTCCGCTCTATCCCATTAGGTGCACAGCATGCTCGTTTACTACTTTGTTCTAAGCTTAATAAAGCGTGGATAGGCTGCAACATGTGGGTGATTATTAGCAATCTTTTAATTCGCACTCGGCCAGTATTGTACTATATTGGCCGAGTACGAATTAAGAGATTGCTAATCATCATCCGTATTTTTCTAGTTCTAAAAATATTGTTAGCGTATTATTGTTAGCGTAAAGGAATTATTGCGTTTTGACGGAGAGGTGTGGTTACCGGCTCACTTATATATGAGGCGACCATCTCGGTCCTCACCTGTGATTAACTTCAGATAGTAGCCTTTTTCTTAATGAAATTGCTTACAGGTGTCCATTCGAAGCAGTGACCACTTATCATCAGGTGGATTGCATACTCATTGGCCATTACAACTTCATAAAATAAAGCGCTTCACTAGCCATTTGATACCAAGTATTCAGGATTTCAGGTACGTTTTGAACTATATTTGCTGTCGATTATAGATATCCATGGGCGGTAGTGGCCCTTACTATCAGTTGGACTGCGCGCTTGGTTGCTACCCCTATAATATAAAAGAAAATCCGGATAAAGCTGAATTCCTGGCCACCTTAATCGCGCCGCCTGCAATGTCATGGTGTTTGGGGGGTGTAAAAGTCTCTTTTTGTTTCAGCGAGCGTCAGTGTCGATCGAAGCGTTTACTTTTTTAATAAAAATTTAATTGGAAATTTTTTTTTGCTTGTACTGCGTTAGGTCGAGTACGTTATTTTATGTAAAATGGAGGTTATTGTATCAGTTGATACAATATAGTTGATAAGCTAGTTAGCTTAGCTCCGCTGTTCACCCGCTACTACATATGGAAAAAGCATAGCGTGTTTTTATATACCCTTCCTCAATAAACGGACTATTCAACTATATATATATATATATATATTGTATGATTTATATTATTTGAAGTTACTAACTTTTCCTTATTATGAAAAATTTTTCATCATTTTTGTGTCATTAGCAATGATTGGTAATTTGCAAATATTAATAAGTGTTTTGCTGTCCAATTGAGTGTGTTTTTTTTTGAAAATTATATTTCCTAAATTCAATAAAAATATGCTATTGTATAGTATTAGCATTGAGAATAGCCAATTATTGGAGATTTTAAATCATATACAATTATTTACCCATTATTTTTCACTGCTCGATCTATGTTGAAGAACATATCTAAGTAATTATCAAATTGTTTATTATGTTACTTTACAAAACTAATTCATCAGTTATTATTTATTTATTTCATAATAGGAAAATATAGCCTGGGAGACAATTTGGGTTATTTAACCTATTTCTTTTACATCAGAGATATACCATAAGTTGCTTAAATAATGTGGATATCATAGGTTTCAGCTTTACTTGACAAAATGAAAAGTAAATATGAATACGGATATGAAGCCAGCATTTGTTGCTTAAGATAGTTTAAGTTTATTTACAACTGTTATGGGTTCTAAATATCCAAATAAGATTTATTTTTTGAACTGATACTAGTATGAAAAATGTATGTTAATAATAAATCATAACAATATGTATTTTACAATTTACAAGTGAACCAAGACAAATAAAAATAATAAGCATAATTTATTAATTTTTTATATTTGGAATAATACATAGAACAGATATAGACAGTTCTTTCTCATTTTTCCTAATCACAAGAATCTTAGGATATTTAAAAATTAACTATACCAAAAATTTTTTGATAAATTTTCTTTGGTGGCGAATTCACAATAATTGTGAATATTATGGTACCTTTTTATAGTAAATAATAATAAAAATAAATAAAACTGACACCTTATTATATCTGAATGTATTATTACGTTTTATTTATCATGAAGCTTTTTTTTCAGGACATTATAAACAGACAAGTATTACAAGGTTTTTTTAATTGATATTACATATATTTATGTAATCATTCTACTTAAAGTTTTAATATTATTTATATAAATGTTAAAAAAGGCTCAGGAGCATCATTAGTAACAGACATTATTAATTCTTTAACAGTCAATGTTAATAATAAAATTAATAATTTTACTAATTTTTTTGGTGTGTATTGAATTTATTTAAAAATTAAAAGTTCCTGAAAGGAACCGAGACCGGAGACTAGCTTTAACTTATTTAAATGTAAATAGACTTGAGGTCTTGAAAATTGTATTGATTTCTTTAGTAAATGTAGTAAATGATTATGTAATTTTAATCAAAACTTAAATTATTATAACCATTTCAATGTATTTTTACTGTTTGCGTTCATACATATTGTTTGGTGCTTTGGTAGCTTATCATAAGGATTATTAGGATGTCACCACGAGATGTACACTATAAATATATTATCAATACTTAAATTACATACATTAGTTTTAGTTTGATGCGATATTAAAACAGACAGACAGACTAACATAAAAAATGATATAATTTTCTAATAATAATTACCGCATATTGCATTTTAAATATTTTCAATAATAAAGATGAAAGGGTTAATAGGAAACTTCTAAAATAACATTTTAAAAACCATTTTATATCCTCACTTAAATAAACGAAAACCCTGATAAATAAATTGGCCAGCGAACAGAAATAAATCCGACAAATCCGTTTCACAACGCAATACTATAACTTGTACAAACTGACTAAATGCGAGTCGGACTTGCATAAAAAGGATTCCGTAGCATCGAATGATGAAAGGCGGTACATGCACAGGGAACCCGTTACTTTCTTATGTAGTAAGTTATAGTGAAAATAGTAATACGCACTCTGTAATTATTTCTAATGTCTGCTTACAGAAGAGATAAGGCAAACAAATCTACATACTTGTATGGGAACATATATATATATATATTTTTTAGTGGTTCTCCTTATTATAGCTGCCATACGTATAAAAAAGTTTCATGAGTCTACCTTTTCTATAACACTGAAGTAGCCGGGCAAACAAACCACCTGAAGTGGTCATAGCTGCCCATCTATAACCAACTTCATATAAGACAAATAGACACTAATTAATGTCAACCACAGATGCGTTGCTTCAAAGCAGACCAAGTTGATTGCCTCGTATGAAAGGGAGCCGGCACACTACACTCTTCCACTGGAATGCAAAAATACCTTGAATAGATGTGGCGGTGGTATCTCCCCAGGCGCACCATACCTTTACCTGTTACGTTTTAAAAATACTGCCTATATGGAATACGACAGACTTAGAAATAGGGTTCCGTCGGATTCGAATGATTACAGAACCCTAAAAATTTAAACTCGGCGCGAGCCTCCATTATAGATACCGAAATTCGCTGACAACGGATTTAATGGATAAGTAATAAAAAATATATATTTCCGTCCGATTCGTTTGGGTTTTCAATTACGTTGAACAACTGAAACTGTGTTTGTACCAGATTTTCGTATAATTGAAATTATATTGAAAACAATATGTCACCTGCGAGGCGCTGGCAAATCGGGAATAATAAGTAAAGATAAATTTATGTTAAAAAAGTTTTTTAAAACAACCTTTTATTTTAGTAAAGTCATTTTGTTAATCAATAAATCAGTAAAAGTAATCTTTGGGCGTTAGCTATATTTCTACCCGACTATGTCAGAAGGAGGGTAATTTTTTTCGAGCGTATGTATGTATGTTGGTATGAATGTTTGTTTGTACATATGTCCATTTCTTTGGCACGCGCTGCAGCCAAAACGGCTTGTCCGATTGTGACATATCATTACAATCGTCTCAGTTTGGAAAGTTATATAGGATATATAATTTTAAAAAATGGCCCCTGTAAATAGGGGGCACAGGGGGAGGGTGAATTTCTTACTATCACGACAGTACGGGTATCAAATTAGTAAATAGATCATTCTAAAAAAATATAAAAATATCAAAATTATTTTATTTGTCTTTTTTGACGAAAAATTATATAAAGCGTTAAATTAAATATATAATTATGAACAAACAAATCTTCTTAAGCAGTCGGGTTCTTGTTTTAATATTATTAACAATATTACTAGTTTTACTTACTTATTTAACACATTGGTACACTGGATTAACACATAGGAACCCTAATGAGTACTACATTAATGAGTACCGTGGTAAATGTGACTGAATCGGGCGGAGGAGCGGGAATTAGCTAGTAATAAATAATGGAATCCTGGCAAAAGTAAAAGATTTTTATACCAAGAATTATGCGGTTCGTTACGTTATTGAAATGGCGAAATTTTAAGCGTGTCGGTAATCGCTTGCAGCGGACGTTGGTTTATGTAAAACTGTCTCGGTAATTGTTAACGTAAAAGTTACGTAACAACATAAACAAGTATATAACAATTAAATATCTTTCATTTTTCTATTTTTATTACTTACCTAATATCGTCGTCAACCTATTATTGTCTCACTGCTGGTCACGGGTTTTTTCTCAGATTGACAGAGTTTCAGGCCATCGTCCACCGCACTGGCCAAGTGCGAGTTGATAGACCTCACACAACTTTGAGAACTTTTTTAACGATCACTTAGGTGTGTAGGTTTCCTCGCGATGTTTTAAAAATCAGTGGTGTCTGGAAGCCCAACATTGATTGAGAGCCTGAGTTTCGACCAATCAGCTATCACTGCTCAGTTACCTAGTCAGCGCCGTATAAAGCCAAGTTAGGGCTGGTAACTAATTAAATTACACATTAAAGTAATAATGTTAATGCTCTCTACACTTATAACCCTATACTAAGATACTAGGATGCTGTGTCGTATCGTGAGTACCCATAATCTCCTATTCTTCCTTTGCGCTCTTAACACTGATATGTCGCGTTGGTGTCTGTATGATGCATATATCTGTCACCTTTAACCTACATCTTCCACCGTTTGATATTTCTATAACATGACTTGTATGTATTTAACGGTACGTTGCCGGCAACGCCCTCTAGCGATAATCCGGTTCGCTGAGCCGCACAAAGCTAAATTGAAATCGAATCCAGCGTAAATATCATGTTTCATAAGGTTTCACTTTCAGCATGTTGCATTCGCTTGTCCTGGATCGCTTAGCGCTTATTCTGGATAACACTGATTAAATTCTTAATTTTGTATCATAATTATGATAGATAATAATTATAATAAGGGATTTTCATAAGACTGAATTAATAAACAAGTTTGAAATAGAGATTATCTAAGAAAAAAAAATACCCGTCACGGGACGCCTGGCAGATGTGAAACATCGTGTTCGTATCATGTACGTAATATGCATAAGAGACAAGATTGCGACAGGACCTAAATATATAGCATTAGGTATAGCGAGTTGTAAGGAATCCCAACAACTACAATGAAGAGAAGCCAGACAAAATGTACCTGAGATAGGTAGTTCATACGCCAGTAATTAGTAAATATAAAGGAATTAATAGATATTGTTACAAATTGGAAACAGTTAAGTAGTCGGTTTCCGTTGCCGTTAAGGTTCCCCGTGAGGTCATTGAGGGAGTGGATAATTTTGTGTTTGTTTCTTTATTAGATAAAAAATTTTAAAGGTGTTTGAACAGCTATTTCTGTCTTATAACAATAGTGTAAGGTACAGTTGTCTTTTGGGTGTGGTAAAATACCCTTAAAAGGGGATCATTTGTCTAAATCTTCGGAGAAAGTAACGTATAGTTAGTGTCGCCTGTAAACAACTATAATATTTAGGGTTGATTATAGGTGTTATATTCGTCAGTGACTATTGACCTAACACAGTAATAATAGTAGTAGAAAGGTATAATAGAAAGTAAAACTAGATTTATGTGGAAAAGTAGAGCAATAGCGGGTACCTGAAGTCGTGTCCCTGTTCTGGGAGTTCGGGGATCAGAATAGCGTTATGGTATCCCTTGTGGTAAAAGGCGACTAAAAGGGGCTTCTGAGATTGCGGCGAGATTGATCAGCCAAGTGACTCCGGGAAGGACGGCGGTATGAGGGGTTGCATGCTGTTGTAAATACCAGATGGTGCGGTGGGCCCAGCCGCCTGGGTGGAGTCTGATCGGGCAACGCGCTCAGAGGACTCTGTTCACGTTCCATTGTAAAACCCGAAGTCCTCTTTGCAACGCTGAGGCTCGCCACCGAGGCGGTTTATAAGTGCGGTAAATATCCCACATAACCCGGTGCCACTCCCACAGCGTCGGGCACCTTTTGAAGGTTTCCCCATTGAGAACAAAAAAAAAACAAGTACATGAAGTCAATGACAAATACGTTGCTCTGAAGGACTTACTGGTCGTCGTATACGTAGGTCACCCGGTAGTTACATCCTTCCACTATAATACAGAACTGCTTCACTGTAGAGATAGGTGTCATTGATTAAAATCTAATAAACTTATCTTATTTATCAACCAACATCCACAGATAAGGG
>MOOZ01001122.1:130933-143403 GCA_002930495.1 Cecropterus lyciades
CATGGCAGTGAAACAATACAAAATGGTACGAGTGCAAAGCAAGCAATGAAAAACTCGCTATACATTTGAAATCTTTGACTAAAAATCCCGTCAAAATCGGTTCAGCCGTTTCAGAGATTACCCAGAATTAACAGACAGACAGACAGACAGCATTTGATAAAATGCTGTTATATTGTTATATTACAAACAGACACTTCAATTTTATTTATATGTCTTTACATATGTATAGATGTTTCACGTATCATTTTGGACAATTACGTCGGTAGGTATTGTTAAGCGAGGCATTTATCACGTTCGTCGTGTTTGAAACAAAATTAATTATCTCAAATGAACTGCTAAACTCATTATAACTTGATTAAACATCAATCAATTTCATAACAATTATATTTTGTTCTATTAAAACTAAGTTATGATTACTATGTTTAATAAAAAAATAGAGTGTACATAGTATACACAGTACAAATTATAAATATTTTAGGACAAACCGGGCATGCCGAAGCAGGAAGCCTCGATTAATACCGGCTTAGAAAAACAGAAATTATTAATAGTTTTAGTTTGTAAATATAGAATTTGTTGAACTGTCAGTCAATGTCAGCCAGCGACAGACTTTCATCTCACGTTTACAAACAGTGCGCTACATACTACAATTTTCGTAATAATTCAAACAATTCCACGATGGCAAATGTTTGCAGAATATATCAGAAACATAAAAGGTCCAAACAATTTTCTTTTCGTATCGATACTGACGAAAATAAAAGAAAGACAAGCGAAGACTGAAGAGGGAACAACGAGAGTCGAAGAACGAGATAAGAAATGAAAGAATTATTTGAACTGATACATGCACCCATTTTGAAGATGTACATCTTAAGCCATTAATACCGTACTACCAATTACTTAATACCAATACAATCCTTACAACTGAAGCGTTCATAAATAAAATACAGAACATATATTTTTAAACCAATCCATATATTTAGAACAGCGTGTTTAATGAAAATAAACTTAGAATAAGTGTATACAGTACAAGATAATAAGAGAAGCATATCATTGAAAATTGAATTTAATTTACGTTCGTCAATTCATTTTGAAAGTTTAAAAGCAATCGTTTGAGTGGGAAGTGGAATATAGTTTCGTTCTGAAGTTTGAGAAACTAAAACAGTACCATCTTAAAACTTTAATGCAATCGGACTTTCTTTCGAAGTAGTATTTTGTGAAATGAACCCGAAGTATTTTTTATGCTTTTATCGGTTTTGTAGTTTTGAAATTTGAATTAATAAAACTTTTACTAGAATAACGTATGATAAAAAAGTTAAAGAACAGTTTTTGGTCGCGTCAACAGTATTAAAATTAATAATTTCAATAAGTGACATTATTAAGTGACTTCCGGATTGACGGATTCCAACAACTCGAATCCTCAAGGAACATTACATGACGATGACACTAAAGCAAGGACAACGGATGAATTAAGTATAAGTGTAAAGGATTTAGCTCGGGCAGTAGGCGATATTGAAAATGAACGTGCCGTTGAAGGGCGGACCGGCGCCGACGGTGGCGGTGGTGCCGGTACCGGAGAGCGAGATGGACGCCCTCCTCCTCGGCAGGACCGCGGTGAGGACATTTGATCAGTACGTGCGACATGTATGTATCGTATTCTCTTATTATAGCACTAACACGCTGAATCCTTTGCGAGCAAGCTGCGCACTTCTAGCTCTTCTGGGGGTTGCACACTAAGGAAATCCATGGACAATCGCTGATAAAATTATCTTGTAGGAATCCTAAATAATGATGCTCACAGTTATGAATATATATTTTTATAGTGGTACACTGAAGTAGCGAGCATGCGGTCCACCTGATGGTAATTGGTAAGCAAAATCATACAAAACAGAGGTTCTATCTGAAGTCAATGACAGATGCGTTGCTACTTTCGAGGACCAAGATGGTCGCTTCATATGAAAGTAATCCGCTTACCACAGTCTTCTATCAAAACGCAGGAACTGCTTCACGCTAGAAATAGGTGAGGCGGTGATACCTCGTGGCGGTGAAGCTATACTCGTTCTACGACCTTCCGAAATACATTGCTTACTATACCCATAACTCCTTGAGAGAATTGATTGAGTCGCAACATATAAGACCAACGTTATATTGAAATCCAATATAACGTAGATAAATGAGCCAATCTTATAGCACACTCAATTCAACTTTGTAACAGTTTACACAAATCAACCGTGATTGTCACAGTTACTATGTTATATATGGTGGCGGAAGTTTATTTGCGTCGTTCTAACTTTATTTGTTTTTGAAAAGATTTCCTTGTCAATGTTGAATGAATCCTTAGTGTGCGGCCCACTCTTTTTAATTTGCCAATTTTGTTGCATTTCTGCTATATAAATTTTTATTTTGCTTCTCTTTTTTTACTAGTACAACCAATAAAGATTCGGTTGAAATCCTAAGATTATTATTGTAGACCACTTGATGTTAAATGGTCACATTCCATGGCTATTTTTAACCAGTTTCATATACCGTACATAAATATGATTCGTTCTATTTAAAGAATATAGCAGATACGTTGATATCTTGCCATTGCTATCCTGTTTTTATCAGACAAAATAGCCAACGAGCATACAGTCCACCTGGTGGTAAGTAGTTACTGCCACCCATAGACATCTGTAAGCAACTTGCTATAAAACAGGAATGCGTTGCTAGTCCCGAGGACTAAATTGGTCGCCTCATATATTTTGACTCTAAGAAGCGGCCGTGCTCCGATAATCTTAGCTCGGAGCTCGTGTATACACAAGGTATATGTTAGATGGAAAAACATTGAAAGCGTGATTCAGGATATTAGGTGCGCCATCTCTTGACGCCACTCAAGACGTGCAGATTTATGTGTTATGCTTTATGCAAGTATTTGTCTTAACCCTCGCTTTCGTTTATTCAAACTGATACATTAAATGTGATGTTACTGTATGTGATACTATATTTATAGTTTGTTTATTTTAATAAATTTTAGTATGTGTTATAGTTATTTCGTGTCTAATATTGTCTGTGTATTTATTAATAGAATAATGTTTATATAGCACGTAATTGATGTATTATTTGTTTAATTAAATAGAAACACAATTAATATAATTGTATTTCTATTATTTTTTTATTTTATAATATGTGGGCATTCAGTTCATCTGTAATCGACCTCGGATAATATCTGAGTGTTACCTGTGCTTAGCCACAGATGCGATGCTGCTCCTCAGGTCCAAATTGTAACGCCTTGATAAGTATGTCTCCTTATCCACAGCTTTCAGACGAAAACACAACAACGCTTAACATTGATACTAATAGGCAGAAATGGATGTAGCGTTGGTGCCCCGCCACCACCAGGGTTCCACCGCCTTTCGCCTTTTGCTGCAAAGTCACGGACGCGGTTACTAAATATTAACCACTAGCTGACCTGGCAAACGTTGTTTTGCCATTTAAAGCAAAAACGCAGCGCATGCAGCGGAAGCTCTCATTAGAAAAAAAAACTCCCGCTTTTGAAACATTCTTCGTTGGTGCTCCGCTTCTGTTGGTCTTAGCGTAATGATATATAGCCTATAGCCTTCCTCGATAAATGGACTATCTAACACCGAAAGAATTTTTCAAATCGAACCAGTAGTTTCTGAGATTAGCGCGTTCAAACAAACAAACAAACAAACTCTTCAGCTTTATAATATTAACTTGTGGAAATATTAATCATGTGGAATTGTACGCGCGTTGTATTGTGCGTTCGCAAGTTCTACGTCAACAAACATTTAATTTCTGTAAGTAAATAAAATTTTCATTAAAAACGATCACCGTTTACGTTTTCGTCCATACATTGCAATATACATACAAAAGACAAACCCGTTGCGGTTTCTGCCGGATCTTCTCAGTTGATGTCGTGTTCCGATCCGGTGGTAGTGTAACATAAAATATTGTAACTGACAATTTAGAAGTGTCCCCGTACGCAAAATAAAGATATTTCATTTCATTGAAGACGTCATCAGATAGACTGCTTGTTTATTTGCTATTTCAGCCTAATAAAAAAATTAACAAATCCAAAAATGTATTTAAGACTAGAAAGAAAGAAAGATATGTAAGAGATTATTAAAACGCTTGACTTTTTACGGTGATATCGATTATATATATGAGAACAGATTCCAATTAATATGTAATCAGATTACATTTTACTCATCAATAATGCGGGAAGGTATGGATCCAGTTCGGAAACAATCGCCCAAAAGATTGTGATTCTTGCTCCGTGATATCAAAATTTTGGTAAATAAGCAATACGTTGATTGGATCGTTTAGAAGTTCCTCTGCGTTACGGTTCTGTACCGAAGGGGTACGACGGGACGTAGTTACTACGATTCCGCAGTCCATCTATCCAGGCATCTATGCAGGCTGTATCTCATGAACCGTGATAGCTAGACAGTTGAAATTTTCACAGATGATGTATTTTTGTTGGCGCTATAAAAACAGAGATAAAATAAATATTTAAAGTGCGCTCCATAGAACACATGAGATTTTTTGCCGTTTTTTACAGATAATGGTACGGAACCGTTCGTGTGCGAATCCGTCTCGCACTTGTCCGGATTTTATAATGTTGAAGTGGCAATTGATGCAGTCCTGGTTTATAAGCAGGTACTTACCTCAGAACCCTTTGTGGTAACAACTGTGTTAAACGCTGCAGTGTTCTGGTAAGCAGCCAACGAGGCTGCAAAAGGTCGCTGAGTACTTTGCGCATCCAGTGCAATAACATCTTTCGCTTCACGCTTCTGCTGTGCATCTGAAGCGTTTGCTCGGACCCAAACTGATGGCTTTAATGTTGTCATTAGGAAAAAATGTGCATCCCTGGTGTGGAGAATAAGGGGGAGTCACAGCATCATCCTAAAAACAGGCTGCGTGGGGTGCCCCGCAGGCGCATAATATATTAAATATTTGTTTATTTGTTTTTTTTTTAATTATGAGCGTGTGACATAGTTTATAAGTTGGTGGTGGTTGGTGGTTTATAATTGTTACTAACCAAAAAGATTCCTGTTATCAGACGATAAATGAATTTGAATTTGAAAAAAGAGTGGTAAGGGTGACATAAATATTGGACTTAATTGGAACGCCCCGGGTTCCAATTAAGCCCTCAGGGGTAGCATCATAAAAAATATTTAAATATATGTTGGTTTAATTTTTTTTTGCTTTTTTTGTGACATAAAAGTCGGTTTCTATATTTTTGTTAACATTTTCTTTTTAAGAAAAGTAATGCTTATCAGGCCGAACATCGAATCCGGGACGGTGTTACGCAGGTCTCTTTGGCCTCAATTATGCAAGGGATATCAATTTANNNATAACCGTTTATACAGGATGTGTGGGATACACGATCGATTGTAGGAGATAACTAATCGCCCGATAATCCGATAAAGTTGCTCGGTCGCCGGAAAGCCGCATACTGATAGGATATAACCTAATATCTCTACATAATATCTTAACATTACGAAAGAAAATAAGATTAATTTACATAAATAAGATTATTTTAGTTGCTGTTTCTTAGGACTAAGATGGCCGTTTCGTATTTGAGTTAGCCGGCATTCAAATTCCTCCACTAATCCAAGAACTGCTTCACGCTTCTAATAAGCAATTGTTTCTCAGTCGAATCGCATACGTTCTACCTTTTTGTTATCGAATTTAAATTTATAATACTTTTTGATGTGTAACGGGTACTCGTGATATGCGTTTTTTTATTTCTTTATTGTTAGCATATAAACCTAGTTGCTTGGATCGTAGCGTTATGGATCGTTAGCACACAGATGGTTTATGGCCTGGATTAACACATAGTATACATTTTAAAGTGGTACATGACATAAGCGGGCGGAGCCGCAGGAAATAGCTAGTATTACGTATAACTCATTAATTCCAAAATAATATTAGTCTAAAATAATTTAAATAATGCTGCTTGGAGTTCGTCACAGATGTATTTGTTGTACTCCAACTGTCATATATACCCTCTTCATATTAATATAACAAGCAATTAGAGTAGAAGCAACCCAAATATATCCGTAGCTATTTATTGACAAACGGCCGTAGCACGAACATGCCTTGTGTACACAAACGGAATACCAACAAACATCGCTCCTACATAATGTATTCTATAGATCAATGGTATCAGCTTCCGGAACTCGAGGTTCGGATTCACAATCTTACATTACTTATAGAAATCACGTTCGCGATATTTTCTCCTTTGTATATACTAATCTGCGACTAGGTATACTGAAGACCTGAAGAAGACGGCAGGTGACCACTGGATAAAATATGGCTCAACCGATCGAAGTGGCGCAAGTTAGGAGAGACCGATGTCCCGCAGTGGATTATCAAAGGTTGATAAATATAATAAGCAAGCTGAAGTGGCAATGGGCTGACCACATCGCTCGAAGGACCGATTACCGATAGGGAAGAAAGGTCCGCGAGTTTTTTTATCTGATTGAAATAGCAAACGAGCATACTTACACCTGATGATAAGTGGTTACCCATGGACATCTGTAAGCAACTTCATATAGAACAGGGGTTCTATCTGAAGTCGAGCACAAATGCGTTGCTATTCCCGAGAACTAAGATTGCCGCCTCATGTATGCGAGCAGGCAACCACACCCTTCCAGCGAAACGCAAAAATTGCCTCACGCTAGAAATAGGTGTGGCGGTGGTAACCCCCCGGTCGAACCACACTGGTTCTATCACCAGGTAAAAGGTAAATACAAAGGTAAAGGTATATTGCCTAAAGGTAGTTGTGACCACATTTAGCCAAAAGGAACATAGGTAGCCCCCCCGACCAGGTGGACCGATGACCTTAAGAAGACGGCCGGAAATTCAGAAGGCACAGGACTGGTTCGAGTAGCGCCGTTTAGGGGAGGCCTATGTCCAGCGGTGGACCTCGAAAGACTGATGGATGGATATGTTATGTTGATGATTACGTCATTGTTGTACCAAATGAGCGACATGTATCTGCCTTTTAAAATCAATGTTGTGTAGTAGCCGTAGAGAAAACTATGAGCCGTTTCAACTTATCCTCATAAGTAACAACTCATGTGTTTCTGATCTCAGGTAGGACTCTAATTCATCTGTGGTTCATCTAAGGATGCCATATCTCTACTATTACTAAGAATATCCTTAAGTGGCAGTATCATCGTCAACCCATTATTGTTCCACTGCTGGGCGGGTCTCCTCTCAGAATGAGAGAGTTTTATGCCATAGTTTTATGCCATCCGAATTGGTAGAATTCACACACCTTTGAGATTTTTTTTTTTTTTAGACAACTCTCAGGAAACCTGCACAAGGTTTCCTCGCGATGTTTTCCTTCACCATAAAGCAGTGATAATTAATTTCTAATACGCACATAATTTTAGAAAAATAAGTGGTGCGTGTCTGGGATTCGAACCTTAGACCCTCGATCAGAGGGCTGTGGTTCAACCATTAGGCTATTACTGCTGAATGGAAGTAACCACTTACCATCAGGTGGTCTGCATGTCCATTTTTACTTCTATTTTATAATAGCCTCCACGACAGCGTCGAATAGAAAACATCAGTATCGGTGCCGGTAAAAAAGTCTTTAGAATTCATTTAAATTCTAATTAGGGAACTTACAAATTGTTCACTTTTGCATTCTAATCTCAAGAAGCGTGAATTTATTCCTGTCGGTGCTTTTGGAGAAATTCCAGATAGATTTATTACTTTGTTACAAATATAATTATAGTACTAAATTTATTGTATTTCAATACTGAAGTTATGAAACTTCAAGGTGTTGAGTTGAATTGTCCCCGTAGTCTCAGGACCAGAATATATCTACGGTATCCCCTGCTCGTGGTAAGAGGTGACTAAAAGGGGGCTTCTGGGATTTTAGACGGCAAGAGTGAGAACTAGACACACCAGCGATCCTGGAGGTCAGGAAGGTGTGAATGAGCGTAATTATACAAATTATAAAGTACGTTCTAGGCGCTTCTTGTCAGGCGAAACGCGCTCAGACGACTCCGGTTGCGTTCCGTTGAAATCCCGAAGTCCTCTACGTAGAACGGAGAAAGGCCACCGTTTAAGACTTCCTGTTTTAGAGCAGTAAAATTATTATCAAGCATCGGTGTACCTATTATAGCTTTCGCTACCGCCATCAAGAAAGGCATTCAGTGAATACTACCGTCTATAAATTGTAACTCTATGTAGGACAGAAGTTTTAAGTGACGACGGTCCCACATGCGTCGCTACCCCTAAGTTGTGACATGCCTTTTATATTCGAGTATTCTCTTAAAGTTGGTAAACAGCAACGCTGAATTGCAATATAATACGATACGTACAAGATTTTATTAAAATAAGCTTTAAATTAACTTGCAATGTTTGTAAGTATGTAATATGTTTAGGTCAAATGTTGTAAACTGAGTTTAACCCAGTGGCCGATTGAGCTGAAATTAAGAATACACTCATAGTTCGGATGGCAAGGCATTTTTATTTAATATTTTTGTGCGACCCACCCTATATGGATATCAAATAAGGGGCTTAACTTGTAGAACACAATACACCATTAAGAAAATATAGCCGTCGAGGGACGCCTGGCAGATGTAAAACATCGTGTTCGTACAATTAATATGCATAAAGTACAAGATTGCGATATGAACTAAATATATAGCATAAGAAAAAAATTAAATGACGATTTTTTTACAGAAAATGATGACTAATTATTTAATAAATATTTACTTTCATTACATACAAATTTCAATATAAATTTTCTAGTATGGTATATATACAGTCTATATGTATAACGGTAGTGTGTATGGTGTGGCGAACCCGTCCCCACGGCAAGACTCGCCACGCCAACTAATTTACCTGCGCCTATAGATGCTTCACATCAAAAAAACTAAGCGCTTTTGAGTGTCAGCCGGCATCCACACTCACCCATCGAAACACAAGAAATATTTTACATTGAAAATAGATGTGGCACTCACAGGGAAACTTGGTGTAATGTGACCGTACAGAGCGTAATAGGTAATACATAGGTATTCATACAATCATATCGCTGAATTGCTCACGAATATCAATTAGCGATTAACACGCGGGAATGCGTATCGATTTGTAGCACGTCACTCGTAATTACGATGATCATTTAATTCGAAGCTTTGACATAGCAGGTGATGGTAAACGAATTAAAATCGGTTTGATTGTAAATTGATAATTTAATTTCAAAAAGATTAATATCGATGTATCTCTAGTTTTCATTGCAAATAGGCTGATGATGTCATATAAATCGGTCCTATCAATAATTTGTTCTGAAAAAAAAAATACCAAAAAATAGGAACCGACATCTATGGCACAAAAAGCAAAAAATAATTAAAATATATGTTGGTTTCTTTTTTACACAGTACACATTCCCAATGTCGGCGCTCAACATATTTTGTTAGATTACAACGACGAATCTATGTCCTACAAGTATAAAATATGAGCGCCGACTTCAGAACTACATACGTACTATGGACTAAGTCTGACGTTTTCTTTTATGTTCCAACCTAACCTAAACCTTCTAATATGATTCACTACAGCTCAATCTAATCCTAAACTAGTAAGCTTACAGTACCCTGCATCACCAGGCTTGAGGAGTTAAAGGTCAAAATTTTCATCTTACATCTGCATAGTAGTCTTGCTATGCAGATGCACGTAATACATGTAAGCACCAAATGTCTAACTTCTATGGTCTAGATTCAAGATACCCCTGCATAAGCAGGATCGAAGAGTTGAAGGTCCGATTTGACGTCTCATGTATCTGCTTAGCAATCGTATTATATATCCGTAAGCACCAAGTGGCCAACATTTATGGTTTAGGTCTGCAGTATCCCTGCATCATCAGGATTGAAGAGTTGAAGGCTATTTTTTTCATCATAGACATTGCTTATCAATCTCATTATATATCCGTAAGCACCAAATGGTTAACTCTTATCGCCTAGGCTTGCAGTACCCTGCAGGTACCTCATCAGGTTTAAGGAGTCGAAGGTCAAAATTTTCGTCTTATATCTCTGCATAGTCATCTTACTGCATATACGAAAGCACCAAATGACCTACTTCTATGGTTTAGGTTCAAAGTACCCCTGCATAATCAAGGTTGAGGAGTTGAAGGACAAATATTTCATAGTATATCTCTGCTCAGTAATCTTATTATATAGTAAGCACCAAATGGCTAACTTCTTTGGTTTTGGATATCCCCTACATCATCAGGATCGAGGAGTAGAAGGTCACATTTTTCATTATATCATTTCATCCTAGATACCTAATGTTTATTTCAAGTTTCATGACAATCGGATCGGTAGAAGCGGAGTTATTTGTCTATTTGTCGCGCACACACTAAATGCAACTTTAAGATTTATGTGGTTTTCTCATAGATGCCCTTGTCAGAATTGAACCAAATTAAAATGAGGGTCCTATTTTAATTTGGTGGGAAGCACCAGCTTTCAGTTAAAAAAAAATATCACAATCGTTTCATCCAGTGGAAAGTAGCGTAGGTTCAAACATAAAAAAAATACAGTCGAATTGAGAACCTCCTCCTTTATTGGAAGTCGGTTAAAAATTTCATAGTATCAATACTCTCGAAATGTTATGATTTTAGTAGCGATACTATCGATAAAATCATATAGTAATCTCATGCTGTAAATTATTTATAGTTTTGATAATATAGATTTAGAAAGACGCTACTAACGATTAAAAAATCGATAATCTTGCAATTGGGTATCGATATAATCATACGAAAGTCAACAGCAAATAGCAGTGATAGGTTTTAACCATTAGCCTCTCAATGGAGGGTCCGAGGATCGAATCCTAGAAACGCACCACTGATTTTATAAAATAATGTGCGTATTAGAAATTAATTAGCATTGGACTATGGCTTTAATCTCTCTCGTTCTGAGAGAAGATCCGATCCCAGCAGTGGGAAAATAATGGGTTGACGATGAGTCAATCGATAAACGATTGATCGGACTTCATAGTGTCGGTTTACAAAATTATATCCCGACATTTTTCTTTTTTCAAAGGCCTAAAAATAGGGATAATATGAAAAACGATATTTACTCGAAGTTTACAATTCTTTACTAAATAATGTATTCTTATAAGAAAGCCAAACTTATAAATATAAATAAAACTACAAAGACGAATTTGAAGCCGCTCTTTGCGATGCAAATCAAGCGGCAAATGTAAACCTGGAATAAAAAAAAGGTGGACGAACTCTCTTGTGACGTTCACGGTACAAAGTGATTTTTTTACTGAATTATTTTTATAGTGTACATACATAAATTCAGATAGATCCTTTGCAATTCGACTCTCAACGAATCCTTCATATTTTTCGTCTGTGAATTAATTTTACATTTATTTGAAAAACACCCATTGTATGTATAATTTAAATTAGGATTAACGTATTATATCACGCATAATGCGTTTTTTGTCATAAACGTCTAAAATTGTCAAAATTGTGTTTTACATTGTCAGCGATATAAACAGTCGTTGTCCCACTGCTGGGCATGGGTCTTTCTTCAAATTGAGAGAGTTTCAGGCCATAATCTACACTAATATAAATAGTAAATATTTAACTTTGTGCACTCTACATGAATACTCTACACGCCAAACATCACATTCCTAGGTGCGCGAAGTATTCGTAAAATAGGATCGGAAGCAAGTTCTTGCTATACATAGGAACACACATAATAATATACTAGCTTCAGCTTCAGTTACGTTTACCATAGTAATGAGTATACTATGTGTTCATTCAGATATTAAACTATGCGTGTGCCGAATTTTTGCGAATTGTAGTTTTTGCTTAAAAAGGTAACATACATTATCCTTACAAACATTGGCCACTATAATATTAGTTATTAGTTAGGTATATAAGGATATATCGGTTATTTTTACATAGCACATGTAACGGAGCCTTCTCATTAGCAGTACTTCCACGCGCGCCATCGATCACGCTCCGTAATGGCACTGCGATCTGTGGACTCATTTATTTAACTAACAGCTCCAGTGATTAAACATAGTCTAGATATGAGATATAGTTAGACGAAATCCTGTGTCGTGGATGCTACAGACAAAAAAGACGGAAAGGCCCAGAACCAAAATAATATATAATTACTCATTACGTAACGGGAACTCACGATTAGCTTGTTTTTTTTTTTTATAATATTAAATAACGAATCGAGGATGCAGTCCATCTGATGGTAAGTGGGCACCGGCGCTCATAGATAACCAATTCTAGATTGGAGTCACCTTAAAGGCCTTGGGTTAATATTTACTTTCTGTTATTATCAACCGTCATAAAAAAAAAATAACAAAAAATAGAAACCCCCGGGACAAAGAAGTCTGTTTCATGCTTTTTCGTAATGTTAACCTTATATTTGTCTTCAAATAATATCATTAATTTTGCTTAATAAAAATTGAAACGAAAGCATAAATCTATA
>MOOZ01001123.1:31673-49010 GCA_002930495.1 Cecropterus lyciades
TCGGAAATTTTTATGAGACGCTTTGTTCGATAATTGCCGACTGTTGCCTGGTTTAATTGAGACGGTCAAATAATAAACATTTGTATTTATTGTCTACACTGCTGAAGTGGAACCAACTGAGATGACAATTGAAAGGTTTTCAGTGAAGATACGTCCTATGTAATATGCATTATGGAGCCTCGCAAATTTTACAAGCATATTTCCTCATGATATTTGCTTTTTGCATTTAATTTGGCATTAATATTTAATTTTTAAACTTATAAAAAAAAACGTAGTTTAAAACTAATTCCTAAATTATGCTTCAGTGGTAAATTCTTAATCATATAATTTCTAAGTTATTCAAAATTGAAAGTGATATCTGCTAAATATAGTCTCAAAACTTTGCTCCTTTAATGAGGTTATTTTAAGTACAAAAGTATAACATTTCTTATTCGTTTGCTGTATACAGACTTTTCTACTAACTATAAAACAAATACTACCAGTATTTGGTAGACATTAGGAGAGTGAAAATTAAACTTCACTGGTTTGATATCCTTAGAGGGCTCTGAGAAAAGTGACTAAGCTTCAAAGGGCAAGAAAAAGATATCTTGACGACGGGCGTGGCGGAGTAGTCACCATACCGATCTGACACGCCATGGGTTCCGGGTTCGACGGCCAGACGAACATCTGAATGATGAGTTTAGATTCCGTTCTGGGTCTGGGTGTTTGCGTATTCGTCTGGGTGTGTCCATGGTACCCACGACACAGGAGAAAATCCTAGTGTGGGGCTATGAGTGTTGAAAGTGTTTAAAAAAAAAAGCTAAGGGGTAGCAACGCATCTGTGGCTAACCTCAGGTGAGACTTTGATCTTACCTAGGATTGATTACAGATGTCCAAGGGCGGTAGCAGTTACTTACCATAAGGTGGGCTGCATGCTCATTTGCTACTTCCATAGTATAAAAAAGACCGGGTAAGTAATATTAATTATAAAAGTAACCCTAAATAATTACACTTTACATGACGAAATTGTCGTGAGTATATATGTACATGTTACTGAACAACTTAAGCTCTGCTATTATTTTAATTTAGGTTTAGACATACAGATATTAAAAATATTTCAACAATCACGTAATATTTTAAAACTGTGTTTTAAGTTATTTATATGCTGTCAGAAATGTTACAGCTCTAAAGATTTTTTTATATTATTAAACGTACTTTATGATGTATATAGATTATACTTTTAATCGACGTTTTTACCCCCAACACCTGTTACAGTCGGGTAAAACATAGAAAAGCATGTCCGCGTATATTTTGTGAGCATATGTATGTTATTATGCATGTATGTACATTTCTTCGGCACGCGCTACGGCCCAAACGGTGTATATAAACGTCTGTATATAATTATATTGTCGTAAGAAATTCCCCACGTACTTTTTAACAAGGTGGAGCTTTGGTAGAACCACCGCCTCGCCTATTTCTGCGTAATAACACCAGTGTTATGTGCTGCTGTGTTCTGCTCTGAAGGCCACACCCCTTAAAGGAGACATACTTTTCCGAGGCATCGCAACGAATCTGTGGCTAACTTTAGGTAAGACTTTAATCTTACCCACGGTTGATTACAGATGTATATGGGCGGCAGTAGCCATTTAATATCGGGTGGGCTGCATGTACGTTTCCTACTTTAATTCGATATAAAAAAAATAAAGTTATATTTTAGTATTATTCTAAGTCAGAGGTTTTGAGCATGCCTTCTAGCTAATAATAAGTCGCCATTGCAGCCCAAGGCCCATGTGTAAACAACTTCATATAGAACAGAGTTTCAATGTACAGTCAATCACAGATGCATTGCTATTCCCGAGGACTAAGATGGTCGCCTCATATAAAAGCTTACGTACACATCTGGAGTGAGGCTGAAACATTCTTCCATCCGTACCGATACCGATATGCAAAAAAACGTTTCACGCTGGAAAAAACTGTGGCTATTATATAAGTCCTAAAGAACCATACCTGTCGCTATGGCGAGAACGTTTCTTCTTCGGCCATAAATGGAAAGCGCCATAAATTACTGGATTGACTAGACTATTTGACATACCGAAGAAAAATATTCCTGATAGAAGATCTTCACTTTGCTGTGAACAAAAATATGAATCATTCATCACTATTATTATCAATTCATAATTATCACCTGTCTCAATGAGAAAGGCTCCAATAGGGATTAGTGTTCAACAATAGACAGTTGAGGTCGTTTTAATGTACAAATATTTTTTTACAAAAAATGTTGTTAAAGGGAACTCAAAGAACATAAGTTTCATCACCTTGTTTCTCTGCTGTTAAAGAAAGTGATAATGATTTTAAGTTATGCAGATATGATGGAAATATCACGAATATCTGCCTCTTCCTACGCCAAAATTTACGAGATTATTTTTAATGAAATCATTCCTCGGTTTATATTGAACTGCTCGTGGGGAAATTCATTTAAAATTAAATTATTATATTTCGCTGAATTGGTTTCACTTCAAAGTAACTTCATAAATTTTACTAACGATAATAAGAGTAAATTATGACTTTGTAGGTAATAAAATATATTATTTGGTACCTTCCTTTTGTAAGGGCTAAATGAAAACTTGCTTGTATTCGAAACAAACTCAATACTTACGTTTCGCAAAGTCGATCTCACTTATATGTGTGATGTGTATGTGATTTTTTTACAGAAAATTATTACTACTTACTGGAAAAAATATATAAATCTAATAAAACGAAGACTGTTTCTACGTAATGAATGTTTTAGTGAATTATGAATAGCAAAATGGTGGTAGAGTGGTGATGTTCATACTTCTGTAGAAATGGATTTTGAATATCATTATTGTAAGAGTACAAAAATAGGTACGAAGCACATTCTAATACCTCAGTGCTTAAGAATCTTGTACATATATATCTTCTGATTTTTCCAAGCTGCTTCTACGACCACAAGGTGTATATAACTGAGAGTTAGAAACTAAGTTCTCAAAAGTGTTTAACGTCCGCAGTTGGTCTTGTGCCATGGATGGCAGTGAGACATGATTATTTGTTGAATGAGTTTTCTCACATCAAAGAGATAAGGGCTAGAGAGTGGACTTTGACAAGTTTTTTCATAATTACTTTTATCCCGCTTCACACTAACACCATCTCAAATTGCTTAACTTTTAAAATATATTTCAGAATAAGTTAATGTTATAGACATCTTTTTTATATTTTGGCAATAAATCTTTTGCGACACTTTTCATCTCCATTTTCGGTCTATTACTATTGTATTGAATAGCTTTTATCTTCGCGGTTATTAAATATTTGAACTGTACTTACGTTTTTATCAGGATTTAGGAACGTGAATATAATCATCATTACGTAGTAAGGAGTCCACCAGATAATGAACGCTGTTACGATTACAACAGACATTCTTAATGACTTCATTTTCGCTCTGTCTATCAATCTCCTTCTATTTACATCTGGAGTGAGATATTTTTCCTGCCGAACTTCCGGTTGAAACACCTTTTCGCTCTCTGAAAATAATTATATTTGACTATAAAAGCCTTTCAAAAAGGTTTGTCATTAACTGGCGAGTAAATTAAAATTAAATTTTTAATATGTTGAAAACTGTTACGATTTTAACAGGTTTAAATCACATTTTCCTTTGAAATCACATTTTTGCGAAATTTATTTTACACCACGTAATGGAATTTGAAAACAAGTAACATCATTACTAAGCGTGTTTTAGAAGTAACAATAATATTAACAATACATTAATAATATTATTAATATTATAAGTCTCTGTTTAATTATAAATTTAATTCTTATTATTTTAAATTATCAATTTAACAAAACCATACTGCTGTGTTAAGGTTTTCGTATAAACACAATCAGTTCTCATACCATCATATTCTCAAAGGAAACCCTTATTGACTTACTCGTAACTTACTTGACATATTAGTGTTGCTTAAAAATGTTAAAAAATGTGATCAATTTACATGAACAGTCAATTCAAGTAGGCAAATTTATTTAAAGAAACCCAGTGTAAAAGTGCTGCTTGCTGCCGTAAATCATAAATATCTGTATATTCAAAGCTTATGTGTTCCCTGCAACCTAGTTTTTTAGGGGTACCGGCAAAATAATGTGAATTTTTAGTTAATTAAAGACGAAACTTAACATTTCACTCTTACATACCTGCATCGGTATAATGTGCACATAATGCATTTACTCTTATTGAATTTATTTTATAATACCAAATATGATGTCCATTTCAATCTAACACATTTTATTGTGTAATTGAATTTATACACACAATATATATATATTTACTACGATATAAGGAACCAACCGGAAAACTTTTAAAAAGTTATTAATTTTACTAAAAAATGTTTTAAAGTGCCCTAAAATTCTCATAAATAATAATCGTCATTTCAGTAATATAATAAACTTATACTGAGAAGTTAGAACAAAATCTGCTATTCAGTTAAGTTTAAGATCAGCCGCGGGTAATTATACTGGGAAGATAAACTTGAGACCAAGGATTTTGGTAACTTTCAGCAAGTTTTATCGAGGCCGCAGACTTCAAATGTTTGCCATAAACTGCTGAGGTATTATCAACCCAATGTGGGTTGATGATAATTTAGAACTCAACCAGAGAGAGAGAGACCAAAAGAACTGAACCAATACGGAACGTAGATAAGTGGTTTATCACAAGCATTTCTTTGAACCGTAAGTACTGCGCGGTAAGAAAATAACTCTAATACGAAATCTAATTTTGTTTTATGCTCCAGTATCTGATTCCCGTGATGGATTTTTGTTTCTACGCAGGCTGTACGTGTAACTTATTTCTCCAAAAAAAAATTGGAACCCTTTTTCGATAACTGAGTATTAGATCCGAAGATAAGTACAAAGAAATAAGGTATTTATTTATTTAGGAAGCAATCGATTACATATTACATAATATTATCTTAGTAACTTAAATTAATACAACAATCAGTGAAGTTTCCACTAGTTACTAATACATTACTAGCGCAAAAAGAAAGATTTAAAAAGGAGCGATACCTACTTAAGTTAAATTTACAAAATATTTGAGTAGATTAATGAACAGCAACAGTAACTAAAATAAACAAAATAAGATTTTACTTAATAAGAAAAGTACCAATTAAAAATCATTTCTTCAAAGAGTATTTAGTATCAATACGTACACCAAAGTTAGACGCATTTAAAAAAATGATTGAATAATAATATAATATTTACTGATTTAAAGCTGCGCGTTAGATAGCTATGTATGGTTTCATTGTTTATATTCCTATATCTATATCGTTTTTTTTAAGAAAGATCTTAAACACGTCATAACTTATACAATCAAGCAAGGTGCTCTTAGAGATAACATATAATGTTGTTTTTTCTGGCGCACTCTTTAATTTCCCTTATATTTAAGGCTGTTCCTTTAACTAAAAAAACGAGCATACGACTAGCAGTAAAAAGTTCTGAATTCCGCCAAATATTTATTTTATTACGTAAAAGTTTATTGCAAGAAATTATTTATTTATTTAAATACCAAACAAGTATGCATGTTAATAAGTAAAATAACGTACTAAAAGTTTAAGAAAATCTATCTGTAAGATTGGGATTCTACGGTTTAGCTTTTTCTCTAAGTGAATTGTTGATATGTTGACATTGCGCTCCTCTTTCCATGCTCAGGGATACATGTGGCAGTAGTAAATGTGATTACATTTAATCCATTCCGTTAGTGCATGTTGCTATTTGCTGATTTGATTTAATTTTACTTAACAAAAAATACTAGTTGGGCGAGCCAACTGACTTTTTACTAGCAAGGTAACTGTGTCCGACCTGTGAGTCCCACGTTATGTTGTTGTACGAAAGGTGGTAAATATTGTTTGACCGGAGATACTGTACCATGTTTTAGAGAAGGAGTGTTGATGTCCGTTGAGTGGCAATGCTTCCGTGTTTGACTTCAGATGGCATGGGCTACTTATCATCACGTGGACACGTAGATTACCGGCTTGTTTACTACTTCAATCTTATAAAAATATCCGTAAAAAAATGTAGGTGGTCGTAAAACTTTTCATCACATAAAGAACTATATTTAACAAGGTTGTTCCCGCGGCTCCGGAATGTTCACATGGTTAAAAGTAATAATAGTATATATATTTCAGGTCATAAACTATTGGGCCAAATTTTAGCGATATCTGAGTTTAAATTTGTTTCTTAATTCTTAAAACGAATGGGGGTCACATGAACTTAATTGCTGATAGACAGATAGAAGGAGATGTAGAAAGAGTCCCTTCTATTAACTAATATGTACTTATTGATTAATTTGGACGAAATGTATGGAGGTAAGATCAATGAATATAAATTACAACGATAACTGGAGCTTATTGACGTAATTATAAGTACGTCAGCGCAATATAGGTATGTACTGATGTTAAGGATTTGTTGTGATGGTATATTTTATACCTAAAATAATACCATAACTTAACTCCCGAAGGCTTAGTGTAAGTCATTAGCATATTATTGGGCCCGAGGTTAGTAATTACAATAATTTTATTTTATCTTAATGGCATACTGGAATTATTATGAACAGGTCCAATAGTGCCAGTATGTCATAGGGAAAATGATAGTTGAAAATGTGTGAAGTCGGTAGTGGTGTATGATTTTCTCTTTGTTAATGAATTTTGTTAACTTGTAGTAGGAACTAATTAATTAGAATATACTATATATAAATTAATTCATGAATAGTATTCCCAAATATATCGCTAAGCATCATAAAATAATGTTATTTACGGACGATTTAACATAAAATTAATAATTTTGTTCCCAGCAGTAGATCAGGAATAATGTTAACAAAACCGTTCTAGAATGAGCCTTACTACCAAAATAGAATTAAAGATTCAAACATTTATTGAACAGATGAACGATTTCATGATCTGTGTATTCGGAAACAGTTATATAATAGAAATATATCTATGTAATGTGTATCTTATAGTATTAGTGCGTTCTGGGTGTTGAAGCTGTTATTCTGATTCGTCAAGATGTGCCTACTTTTGTCACGGACTATGTGAAGTGAGTGTAATGGAAAACAAAAAAGTGAAAAAGAAACATTATTATTACAATCAACTACTAAACATTGAGAGCTCCTCCTCTAAAGATATGAAATGTCATTTCACATCACACTAAGTTAATATTGCCTAAAACTTTCCATAATCTGATATCCTTGAGTAATCTGAGTTATAAACATCAGAATTCAAAAAAATGTACGTTACTTTTTACAAAAAATCAGGCAAGCGCTTCTGTTACAGCGATGTGACGTCACATGGTGCGTTCACGTGTCACCCTCAAATGCGTTTCGCAAATACATTTTGATATACCCACATCAGCCGTCAGAGCGTAAAAGCGAAGCGTAATGGACGGAACCGTAAATTCACCAAACATTGACGTTTAGCATGTTAATGTATTACAGGTATATTATAAAACGTAAAGTGCACTTATACACGTAAAGATCGTCTTATACCTAACAGAAAATAGATATATTTCCAACCTACACTTTTTAACGAGATTTAATATATTTGAAGGACTAATATATCGTTAGGTGATAGAGTTATGCCTAATTCATAGATAATTTTCGATAGAAGAATACTTTACAATTATACGTTCCTACATACGAATAATATCAGTAATAATAATGTGACTTTTTCTAAAGGTAACGATTTACATTTCGAAGAGGCTTACAGGACGGAGAGTACTTCGTATAGTTGAAGATGTAACAATATTTACTTTTGGTAAGCATATATTACACACACACACACATACACTTCGAAGTACTCTATTCTACTGATGATGATGAAAGAAAAATGTGGTGGATATAGCAAAATGCGATATTATTGTTATTTTTGCTATAAAAATACTATTGTGCGCGATAAAATAACTCCAGAAAATGGTAAATCTAATTCAGAATTAATCGTGGAAGAAATGTATCTCATTATAATAACGTGAACGATGCGATTTCGCAGTAAAACTAGTATACCTTTGGAGTCATGACACTCAATAATAATGAACAGTCATATTTTAGTCAAAAATAATATATGAAACTTAAAATACACTATATGCCATTTACGCAGAGTTATAAAATACATAACGATATAAGAACGTCTGCTTTTTATCTGGACATTGTTGTGGATTTTTTGATAAAGGTTTGATCTATTATGTATACTTTCGAAGGAACTCTATATAAAGATCGTTTACACCTGTCAACGATTTTTTCATTTTGATCAGTGATAAGTTATATTTGATTATTTTTATCATCCTGTAGGAATAATTATATGAATATCCATTTTTTTTAGTTATAAATCTATCAACTTTCAAGAAAAGCTAGTTTCAAGGAAGAAAAGGGTCATAATTGTTTTCGGAAACAGAGTTAACTCTTCAGTGTCTAAAAACTTATTATATTTGGAATTTATTTTAACATGCATATGTAGTACTATCAGTGTAGATAATATTATAATTGCATTTAATTTCATGTCCCTGCCCTTACCTCCGTTATACATTTCCTCTGCTCGTAGAGTAAATTCTAATAACATGAAAAAAAGAACTCTTATTCACTAACCGAACTGTTTACTAAATGGTAACATTTTTGTGGTCATAGTAAGGTTTAAGCTTGCATTTTCTAGCTGTATGAACTGCAAAGTAATTAATTAACGTTTGCGACATTGGAATAACAACGACGATGCCAGAAATGAAAGTATAGTTTCCGGGAAACCAAGGCTTGCTCTATTTTCTTCCTTTGTCATAAAGCAAGCTTTATTTAATAAATCTTTTTTCATAATACCACTTACATGTGGTATAATTAAAAAAGAATTTACGAATTACACTAATTTTATGTGGCAGATAGGGGAGCGTCCATTATGTAAGAAGATTTTGGCGATTTTTCGACTCCCTTTCCCCTTTTGGTGAGATGCAGTGTGATTCGTCTCACTCACTCACTTTGTCAGTAGGAGGGAAACATGTTTAATAAATACCTTAAATTTAAATAGCGATAATATTTTAATAAGGTACTTGTAGGCTTATTTCTAAACTTTTGGCAAAACAGATAAATTTGGAGAGAAAATTATCTAAATACAAATGTTCATGCAAATCATTACAACTATACCTTATAAGAATACTTACGTGCAATAGTTCTGACAGTAGACACGTAAGTACACACAAGTATGATTAACGGCAAGATGAACATGAATACTAGTGATAGGGTAGTGTACGCTTGCTCCTGCCATCGTTCCGTATAGAAACCATGAGTCACGCACTGGTAGAACACTTCCACGAATGGTCCTTTCGCCTCCCGGAAGACAACCGTCTGGAATTAAAGTTACAAATCACCGGACGGTTACTGGTACAGTACCGGGCACCCACCCATTTCAAGACAAAATTAAATAAATATTATTAAGTATTATTTATTATTTAGTCTCGCTGCATAGCAAGCTAAACCGACTGTGTTTTGGGACGCATTTCTTATTCAGCCATTTTGATAATTTATCTTATTTACAATAATCATTATCATAAAGTTGTGCATAGTTTTTATGTACAATGAATATAATTTTCAGAAATTAAAAAAAGTTTACTATGTACAAAATACTTTACCAAAATTAGTCCAGAATGATACAATAAACAGCTTTATCGAAGCAAGTAAATAGTAGAAGAAAACAATACAAAACACGGAACTCAGAATACCTATTTCATATTTCCTATCTCATATGAATGCTTTATGTGCTATGAAGGATTAAATCGATTTTAAATCGCTCCTGAATCACGTATATTACACGTGCCTGGCGTAACTTCAAAATATTCAATTTATATATAAAATTCTCGTGTCACAATGTTAGTTACCTTACTCCTCCGAAATGGCTTTACCGATTTTTACCAAATTTTATATACATATTCAGTAGGTCTGAGAATGGGCTACTATCTATTTTTCATACCCCTAAATGATAAGTGTTGTTCACCCTTAACATTTTTTCTAAATCCTTGGACAAAATTTTTTCCTTTCATCACAATCCTTTTATCACCAACCCCTATTTTTAATAGCCATTTTAGTAATTTAATCGTTTATATGGCAAAACAACGTTTGCTTGGTCAGCTAGTATTATTTTTAAAATTCAAAATAATTGTTGTGTATGTAGGCCATAGTTCACCGCGCTGACCAAGTGCGAATGTGTGGACCTCACACACCTTTGAGAGCTCATTCTTTTAAGATACCTCTAAGGTGTGCAGGTTTAATCACGACGTTTTCCTTCACCGTAAAGCAGGGATAATTTATTTCAATATGCACATTATTAAAAAAAAACAGTGGCCTGTGATTTGAACCTCGGACCCTCGATCGAGAGGCCGAGTTGCAACCATCATGTCACAATGCTCGTATTGTAATAGTAGTAGTAGTACATTATACACATCATAGTACTAGAAACTTTTAAGCATATGCACATGTGTATTCAAATTAATCAAAACTATTTCTAATAAAATTTGGAAACTGTAACAATATCCACAGCATCCACAAACAAACCTTTCAAATGAAGTTTTTCGTAAAGTTATAGAAAATATTTGTTATTTGCTTTCCATAGTTTTAGGACAGAGTTTGTGTAAACTCACTTATACAAATATAAATACACGATCTGAAATTCAGATAAACTTTGTTAAATCTTTTACTGGTAACGATCGTTTTTCTTGGATACCGATCGATCGAATCGATTATGAATTTCCCTGTAAAAATCACACCAAATTTTATTTAAATCGATGAATAGATAAATAGCTACATCTATTTACGTTTGATGTTGAAAATGGTCGTTACACCATATCTTAACTTACTTTTCCCTTTTAATTCTCAAAATAAAATAACCAGTATTCATTTTAACTTACAATGTTCACTCTTATAAAAACAAAAATTAAATTGAATTGAAAAAATTTCAATTGAATAAAAGCGCATTTCCAGTGAATAAATAATTATTTTCTTCACAATTATATTATAGCAGACATACTTTGAAGTAAGGACATGCTTTATCGCCGTTTGTGTAAGGGTGTTTATTATACTAATGAGCGAGTGGTTTCCTGCATCATTCATCTCGGTAATTATAAATTTGAAAGAATGTTTACTCATTTGTGTTTCAATTAAAAAAATGACTTTGTTTTATATTTAATGCAAGAAATGTAACCATCTACCACGATTACAGTCAAATGTAATTAAATAGTGTACTAGTGATTTTCTTTAACAACAGCCGGTAGAAGGTAATATTTTATTTAAACACGAAAATTTGTTCTTAACATGAATTCACTTATTTACTTGTCTATACTTATCCGAGGCATACAAACTTAGTCCTCAGGGGTTTGCTATCCCGTATCTATGGCTAACTTCAGATAAGACTGATTTTATATGATTGACGACCCGCGTGGTGGAGCGGTCACCACACCGCTCTGACACGCAGTGGGTCCCGGGTTCGACTCCCGGCCAGATAGACATCTGAATGATGAGTTTAGATTTCTGTTCTGGGTCTGGGTGTTTGTGTATTCGTCTTTGTGTGTCCATGGCACCCACGACACCGGAGAAAATCCTACTGTGGGGCTATGAGTGTAGGGAGTGTAGAAAGCGTTTATATGATTGATTATTGTGGTTGGTTGATTAAAGATTTGAGATTTTGATTAAAGACTTGAGATATTTAATCGCCAAGATGCAAATGGAAAAAAAATGTATGATACGATTAATAGATGAAATTTCTCAGCGTGATGAACTGGAGAAGACAGCGATAGTCTAGTTACTTCCCGACCGATAGGTTGTCAAAACATATTGAGCACAAGCGTTTCGAATTTAAGTCACGTATTTTATCTTCAATAAAGGTATATTCTTATTCATAAATTATAAAGTAAATCAAGTTTTCAATGACAATACATATTTCCCACCGATTATTTCAATCGTATCTGTTTGCAGGTAAATTTGTTGCCACTACTCCACCATGATATTCCAATGAGGTGAAAGAAGACATGAAATATTAGTTAACCGTATTAAAATGTTTTGAAACTAAACCATATACTTTAAAATTGCGTCGAATATTTTAAAAGACGTTGTAAATGTTTTCATGGAATTCGATGTTTCGTTGTACTACTACTGACAATACTCTAATTGTGAGCAAATATTTCACAGGTGTTCGTACCATCTGTGTTTGGAGTATGATGAGCACCATACTTCGATAATGAGTAATGAATATAATATCGTATAAATTTTCAGATCATGATACTATATGTGTACGTTGTTGAAATAAGACGATGATTACAAATTTTCCAACTGACGGTGATCACATACTATTAAATATAATGAAAACTCGTTTTCTACATCAAATCAAAAAGTTTGTACCTGCGGTATACTCAGCAGGAAGCTTAGGACCCAAGCAATTATGACTAGTCTTCCGCTCCTTGTTGCAGTAGCCATGCTTTTCATCGGATACTTCACCGCTAACCAGCGGTCTACTCCGATTAAGACGAGAATAAATGTACTTAGATACAAAGCGAACATCTGCATAAGTTTGAATAGTTTGCATCCTATGTTCCCCGCATACCATTGCACAGTAAATGACCATGCTGCTTCACCAGCTATGCAAAATATTGTTACCAATAAATCGGCTATACTAAGTTGGAATATGAGACTATAAATAGCCGTCCAAGAAGGTCTGGCTCTTCGTCGACCTCTTTTACCTCGCTGTACACTTATTATCGTAGCTAAATTCCCAAAAAAGGACAGTACGGCCATTACAGACAATATACTGGCCCTTATTATCGTGTTTCTCGTGAGCACTGGTGCATGTTCAAGACACATTAGCTGTGTACCATTGTAATTAAAAAAGCGGCCAGTTAAATCTTCTGTCAGGGAATCATTTATAAGTTTGGCTTCTATACATTTATCCATGCCCCACACATCGTAACTTGGCAATACGTCTTTAAACTCCCTTGAACGAAACGAAAATTCAGTCGGGTATAAAACATCATCATCATATAATGTGGTACTGTTGTCTACGCTGTCCATGTTTCGTCATTCGTAGAATGTGGCCGCTTTGTCACGAATCTGAAACAAATTGAAATATGCTGCATGAATTTAAATGAATGTATCCTCTTTGAAAAATACGTTTGACAATGCGTATGTACTGAATTGAGAATTATATTAATGCTTCGTTGTGACCCAAATATTTTCAAAACCCAACCTTGCATTATAAGGTTAATGATGGAAGTAAACTAGATGAATAAAAGCCTTACAAGAGTGAATTTTTTTTGCTTCCACTTCTAATATGGGTTAACCCACTTCCACTTAACATGTTTGAACGGCATTCATATCCACTGTTCTAAACAAAGTGAACAGCAGTAAAATTGGAACTATGTGCGACATTTTCTAAAGGCACTTATTTAGGCAGCAATTGTAAATTGCTTTCTTTTAGTAGCAGTCGTAATGGTACCGAATTGTAATTATTTACTTAAACGTTAATAGCCCTGAATCTACGTTACTTATCTACGAGTAGTTTTACTACGAACCCATTACTGTCCCATTTTTAGATGGGTGTAATTTAAACCTAAAATGCATCATGCTGGTTGAGTGCCACTTAGTAGAAATATCGGTTATTAACTCCAATTTTTTTTTAGGAATAATAGTTTTTTATAGCTCTAAAATTAGCCTTTGGTTCTGTATCTATTAATTTATCACTATAATTTATTACAGTTTTTTTACTACTTTCCAGTTATTTTTTAATATAAATACAAAAAAATTACAATCCTTTTAAACGACTTCTTACCATAAGCTATTGTTGGATGTCAGCTGATGAAAAATGCATTACGTCATCGTCCGCCTATATAAAAGGAGACGCACCTGTTGTACAAACACAGTCTTTATAAATTTTACCATTTTAATCAAGCGTCTTGATCTCTCTGGATAGCTGGAGTCAATAAATTAATATTTTTTCTTATATAAATGTGACATAAAAATAACTTGGGGCTGCCATATAGTTCCTTAAGATGCTTGTTAAGAAATATGGGTGTCGAGTCAAATATATCCGGCGACATCATTAAGATCTTCAGAAGTTATTGAAAGGAGTTTGGCACGTTATTTGAGGATATTTCGGTACAATTGATAATGAGACACGTACAAATACGAGCAATAAATAAAATTCACGGCACAACAATACATGTTACAAAATAAAGTGTACAAGTGTATTTTCTTTAATTTAAATTTGTACACTTTTAAAATTATTATAATGACATCATAGTTTTAAAACAGAGATATTTACATTTTTTTTTCGACATATTCTGACACGAAATTGAAATTGTTGTTAATCAAATGTATACCATTTGATACCTTTTACAAAATATATGAATTAAATGAACGACGTTAAAATGATCAAAGCAAGTATTTCTGCTTGAGAATAAACTTTTCTTAAGACCCAGATCCTTTACGTATTCATATATGCGTGGATCTTCCACGAGTGAGAATAATTTCAAAATTTTTCAAATTTGTAGTGAAGTGCCTAAGGGTCCTTGTCAAGGAAAATGTAAGATGATTGGAACAAATCGTAATAATAAAAACAGCTAACAAGCTGTTGAAAAAATGACATATTCAAATTTATTAGAGTATTTTCACGTAATATATTGTTTTAAAAAAAAAATGTATTTCGTAGGTACAGAAAGTATAGCTTTAAGGATTACGTAAACGAGTTGAATTTTCTCGCCTGTTGGTTTTGTTTCATTGTCATTCTTTTATTTAAGTCCGACTTTCTGTCTTCCTGGCATTTATTCTATAAAAACGGTTTTTTTGCTAACTTTGCGCTATTTATGTATTATTTTCTTTTTTGCAAAATCTTTAACAGCATTTGCACTTATAATGATAATATTATATATGTGCTGCTAGCAGATCCGTGTCCACTTCGTTGGGCATTAATTTTTTTTTGGTGTGGTTCTTAGTCCTAATATTAGGGGTTATTACCCAACTGTTAAAAGGAGAGTTGTGTTTTGACTGCATCTGTATGTATAAATTTGCAAACCAATTTGGCGAAACATGTCTATTATGTAAAACACACACACACGTACACATCTCTATTATGTAAAATCTTGGTGTTTATTACTATAATTATTTTAATTGTTCAATACTTCTTTGTATAAAATATGTGATGTAGTGTTATTTTCTGGCATTAAAATAAATTGTTTTTCTGCATATCCAACGAGAGATAAACCGACATATAATATATATAACTATGGGAAAAACACTCTTTTTAAATCTATGTCTCCTCTTGTTCCGTACTTTTATCTTAAAAAAAAATAGAAAAATGAATGTATAACTAAAAATTCTGTGAATATTTCAAACGTTTATCTGTTGCCGTTATTAATATCAAAAAAATCACGTCTGTTGTACCTATGGGAGAACCCTTAAATATTTATTTTATTATACTTTATTACATGTTGTTAAGCGGCAACTGAAATACAACATCTGTAAAATTCAACTATCTGCCTGTCACGGTTCAAGAGATACAGCTTGGTAACAGACAGGCAGACAGACGGACAACGGAATAGTTATTAGAGCCCCGTTTTTACCTTTTGGGTAAGGAACCCTTAAAGCATCTAACAGAAATATCATCCAACAAATTACGATATGGTCGCGGTTACATACCTGTACTATATACCGGTTACATAACTGTACTATAGTTAAGTCCATATCGGATAATGAACATGACACATTATTTATAAATATTAAGATAAGCTATCCTATCTTTCAAGCTGTATCAAACTGCACACGGTGTGCAAATTTGATTGAAATCGGTTCAGTAGTTTAAGCGCCAATCGCGGACAAACAACGTGACACGTAATTTATATATATTAAGATATATATCATTGGTTAAATTTAATTATGGAAGAATATGAAACAAATAATAATATAAATCATAAGGTTATTCACAAAATAATACAGTATTTGACTATTAATAAAAAAAAACGATGTAATAAAGAAAAGTCGGAAGTACTAAATATGGTTTTCGAATAACAGTAAAAATATATAAGCACTCATTTATCTTGAACTTCTGAAGTGGAGGCGATAATAACAACACTACAAAATATTTAAGTACCTATATGTTTAATATAACTCCTGAAATATCTTAAAATAACATTTGAAAAATAATCACTTACATTGGTTGGAACTATACAGCAATTTTGATAAAAAGGGGCAGGTAAAGGATTTAGAACTCTCCATATACGGACAAATATACATAGTTTTGATCTAATTTTAGATTTAGAAACCATAGAAACCAAGCTTATGAAACGATGAATTTATTATGATTTCTTCAGAAGCCCGAGCGTTTGCCAATATTATTCAGGATTATCTACTAGAAAATTGGAATATAATAGACTATTGTAACATTCTACTCAATCAGTTAAGCCATTTCAATTATAATTACAAAATTCATAATAATATAATTTTTAATTAGATACTTATTTGACAAGTAGATATGTTCTTTTTGCAGATTGAGAAGTGATATAAAAAAAACATAATTATATATTTTATACAGCATACATCAAACAAAACGAGAAATGACATAAGTTCTGCATGTATACTATAATGAAATACTCTATACTATAATGAAATACTTCTAATTTTAAATATCAAGTGATATAAAAACGAATGTTTTGGTCTGACAAAAGCTCCTAAAATAAAGCATTAGAACGCAAAATAACGATACAACTAAATTTCATAATATTTACCGCTTTGAAAACCAAAGGTAGTTTACACCACGTACTTAATGTTTTGACTTTAAGATCAGGAGCATATGAACTCATAAACCAACCATATTTAAGATGGAACTCCAATGGAACTCTTGGATAATATTTGGTAGATTGAAGTAACAAAACCAAATGATCATTATTAATGGACAGAAGCAGAAGATGATTTTTTTTCTGAACAATAAGCAATATCTGCCCATTTAGGAAAAAATATTATAAGTAGAATAGTTTATCAGTACTTACAGTTAGTATATTATACAGATATTAAAATTTAATCTATATAAATAATTCCGTCAAGGCTTACGGTAGACTGAAACCTTACCTAAATAATAAAAAAATATTGATTACGAGTCGACAACGTACGACAAAATTCGGATTATCGAGTATTTTATTAAATTCTAATGGTGCAAATAGCCATATTAAGTACCTAGTGTCACTCATAGAGACCTGTGGTTAACGACTAAGAGTAAAGATAAAGAGAGTATTAGTAGAGTAAATGATTAGAATCCTAGCTGAGGTCGATCACTGAGGCATTTCTACCTCTGGGGACTA
>MOOZ01001123.1:57832-70714 GCA_002930495.1 Cecropterus lyciades
GTCTCTCCAAAAAAATTTCCAAAAATGACTTACGCGGTGATAGAACTTAAACGACGAAATGGTAATTACGTAAACTTTTGTCAAATTAACAGCTCTTATACTTAAGTGTTTTTGTATACTGCATTATTCATTTTAGAAAAATGACGCTCAATCATGCAAATTATTGAGCGTCATTTAAATCATATATAGATGTAGGGCTGATATTTGTTTTTAACATAGAAGAAGCAAATGAACATTTCACACAATCGAAAGTGGCATTGCCGTACAATATCTCTATCTGTAATTAAACCTAAATAAGAGGTCTACCTTAGGTCCACCACATATGCGTATGTTCCTACTACAACCTTCAAACCAGAATAGGTACTACTAATAGAAATAAATTTGAGGCTATCTACTAAAGTTAGGGCTTAAAACAAGAAAGCGTTTCATTTTTATCTGAACTAACTAAGAAAGGGGTCAGAAACACAACGTTTTTCAATATACTGTAGCAGGGGTTGCGAACCTTGATGTATTAACGTGCCATTTTTAGATATTTAAGTATTTAATATCTAAAAATATTAAATGAGGTCATAGACGCGCCGTCAAATGATTTTGACTTCATGATTACATTTCTACCATACTCCCTAAACTTTGTAAAAAATACCACAAAAAAAGTCGGCAAATATAAATAAACTTAAACACCAGTCTCTGTGTCTCTACAATTTGATAACATTCCGCCTTCCCTACTTGACCCCCGTCAAGTATCCCGACCACCCATAAGTGGCCCACCTGGACCACTTCAGACTCTTTAAAAAATCATGACTCACAGGCAAAGGTGTACCATATCCATACCTATCAGAAATAGGATAATTTTGTTTTGCTTGTCTTGACGCATGTTAATGAGGCAATTTACCATGAAAAACGTTATGATTCGATTTTTTATAGGTAGTAGAAAAAGAGTAGGTTACACCGCCACACCTTTTAGTAGTTTCGGGGGAAAGGTGTGATTGTCGGCTCACTTATACGTGAATACCATTTTAGAATTTAGACTTATACCGGGAGAAGCAACGTATCTGTGATCGACTTCAAATAGAACTTGTGTTCTATATGAAGTTGCTTACAGGTGTTCATGGGTGGTTGTAACCACTTACCATCAGGTGGACTGCATACTCGTTTGTTACTTTTCAATCTGATAAAAAAAGTAAAGGTTGATGAAGACATGGCGTGCCCCAAATATTGTGTCGCTAACCATTGGTTTGCTATCCCTGTACTATAGTATCAAATGGTTGACGTTTCAGGGGGAGGGGGGGATCCGATGCGTATTTTGACTAAAGGCTAGATAAGGCAGCCAGATTTCTTGAGACTTTCCCAATGGACAGCGATTTGGACTCTTTGTTTTATTCTTACACTTCGCTTTTGGGTCTTTAAAATATATTTTATTTTAATAAATTTTAATTGTTACTTCAGTTCGTATACATTGTATATAGAAATAGGTATGTTTAAAGCTGTTTATTTCAAGAAACAGTTAGCGCTTAAACTAATGAGATTACCTAGTGTAAGAAATACGCAACGATTCTCAACATTTTTATTGTACAAATCAAAAAGAATGACATTAATGTAACGTTAACTAAATAGCCTAGAAGACCATATATTATTATTTATCTTGAACGTTGGGAATGAAGATTTTTTGTGTAATGTCGTATTATTATTGCACTGACACTTGACGGTATTTAACTTTTTCATCGAGGGTAAGTCATCATATTACAATGTAACTCATACTTTTTATGGCACATAATCGTATCAAAAATAATATTATTATTATTGTAAGTGTACGTTATTCGCATACATCATGGAAATCGCCAGAATGTTAAAACATGTCCAAAACTTGGTAAACGTCGTAGAATCATTTGTTGTTCAAATCCAGAGGCACCACCGCTACTGCTAATGCTATTTGTTGAATAAGTGAGGTAAACTTATTCAACCCTTTTCACCCTCTTTAAATTTTAAAACAGTAATACAATTGTTACCGGTTGTGGTCATAAGTGCGGCGATAATGCGGCAAACCAAAAAGGGCTCTACCATCTTCAAAATCATATGACCTTCATCATAATCTGTTTACATATTAAGATTTGATATAATTAGTATCAGTTATTTACTTTGAGCGTTTCTATACGATTTAATGAGATAAATGTTATAAACAAAACATACATAAGTATATATGGGTGAACGTTTCCAAACAAATGTATCCCAGATTGTTCTACAAGGTGTAATGTCGGACAGAAACATTGAATCTGTGTAACGCGCATCTGTATTCTTTTATATTACATAATATGTTTATACTATGGTTGCAACGGAGGCCGTCTTAGCGAAAACGGAGGCGTATGCGAAATTTATAAGGTTCTTTTCCGCGCATGCGGAGGTTAACGCAGGCGAAGGTGATATTCACATAGAACAATTCCTATAAAAATTCGAATAATTATTAATATTCAAAATTAAGAAGAAGAAAACTATATTCACGACCAATAGCTTTGCGGATTTATCGTCTTCCGTGCCGGCTGACACTTAGCACTGAACTTGTTGGCGCCGATAAGTTGATGCGAAATATGGAAAAAATAACTTTATATTTATCACAATAAAGATGTTCACCTAGTTGCAACATGTAGCTGAACGGCCGCGTTGCCTGAAGTCCTTCCTTGCGCGTTGTACGTCAAGATCAACGTAAAATTGCGGAGGTTGATGCGGAAGCGGAAGTACGATTTTTTGTGGAAATTCCGCAGTTAGCGGAGGCGGAGGGGGAGTTCCTTTACAACCCTATATCTACATTTGAAAAAACCATACTGGATACTTTATATATTGTATGTCAAGGAATATTTTGTATATATTATATTTCACTATACAATACGTCATGCAGAACGTTTAGCTTTGGCTTAAAAACCTACCTCTTTGTCAATATTGATTTAACCAATTCGAGGATTATATCCTCAAGATAAAAAAGATAAAACTGTAAAAATAACATTCAATGGTTGGGTATCGACTAAATAAGATAGGAAAATGGTTAAAATTTCACATATTTATGGTTATTTTTTTGTATTTGTATAGATGGTGTTTCATTAACTTAAACATGCGTAGTTAAAATGTATATGCAAAATATGTGAATAGGAATAAAAACTGTGGTAAAATATATTTATCCATAATTTCTTATTACGTGGTTATGTTGCTGATTTTAAACAACCGAACATTGATAATTTATAATATTGTTATTCTTCACCATTTTGAGCTTAAATGTATAAGTTGAGCAGCTTTGTATTTGGATATCTTGTTAATTATTTGACCCTTACCTGTTCAAATTATCCGTCACCAATAAAAAGATTTTAATCTGTATGAGTTCTGCGAATAACTAAAGACAATGAAATTATTTATTTAAAAATAAATTACCTACAATTAAATAAAATTACCTACGTTTAAAATATTACTCCTTTGCAGACAACTGACTTAACGTAAGAAATAATTAAACTCTGATATGCGTTACAAAGCTTTTCTCACAAGGGATAGCTAGCTAATTAATACAGATCAGTTGCAAGTGGTGTAACTTAGATATAGATATTTGTACCTATATCTAAGCTGATATTTAAATAAAAAAATATCTTGCTACTTAAGATAAGCTCTTCATTCATTTATAAATTTATTTAGGAAATTAGTGAAACAGCGTGACGTATCGTAAGAATAAATTAAATTTTAATGGATTGCAATGCATGTGTAAATGTGTGATTATTAAAAAAAAATCCATACAACTTCAGTCAATTAATCGGGGAATGTTTTGTTTTGAAACATAACATAAACATACTTGCAACGTAAAATAAATATATACCAAGTTTTGTGAAGAGTAGATATTTTCTTGATACTTTTTGGGAATTTACCAACAAATGTAACTTTAATCTGTTACTAAATTTCCCACTTCAATCAAATGAAAAATTCGGGTAAACGTAAACAGGAAGACTTATAAAAATATAAATAACATTAATAAGCAATCATCAAAAGACCTCAAAGTTCATGTCCTATCATCTTTAAATGTTTTAATATTTAATAAATTTAATATAGACATTTATTTAGGTAAAAACTTGTTGTATTTACAATGTATAATGTATATTATGTAATTGTAACTTTTATATACATCGATAAAATTGCTCAATACTGAATTACAATAAGAATATAAAAACATTACACGTAGTACTAAATAAACCCCTTTGGAGTGTGATACATATTAATACATTGTCTCCAATGTTCCCGTGACACATATTGCTGTCATGTTATCTCGAAAAAGCAGCAAGGCTTAAGTACCGCATGCGCAGGGTCTGGGATTTTAGTAGCTTTTATTTTTATTACGCCATTAAGTAGGAAATTGCCTCTTATAGACTGCTGTTAACAATATTTTAACACGTCACATTACTCCACAAAAACTTAAATTACTATTTGGCAAACCTAGTTTTTAAGTATTTCACTTTAATGGACATAATTATAGAGAAAAGTGTTGAAATACCAACAGATTAAGGTCGTCAGAGCAACGTGTATTAACTACGTTATGAACGTGAAGAAGTTTATAGAATACTCCTTATACCCGGCGATTTCACCCGCCCTAAGGGCTACAGCTAGTGTTAAAAATAGTGTTTAAAATACATCATATTTCGATAGGTTTTATCTTTTAAAATGACATATTCGAATTTTAAATCGATATCTCAAATGGTTTCTGAGTTACAGCCATTTAAAGAGTAGCCGCTCGGCAGTTAGATAATTGCTTTTGCTACGGGACGTACCTGAGGTATTGTTTAGGGTATGCCGTCTTACTTTCATTTCGGTTTCTATTGTAGGCTTTCAGGCATACAAAAATATATCTCCAGATATTTTTTGTTTCATACCACGTCACGTATGACCGTTGTATCGAGTACTTTATAAGTTTCTCCTTTTACTTTACTGATTACTAATTTTAAATCTCCATATTCAATTAAAAAAGAACTCACGATGTTCCCAGTTACCGATTAATAAAAAAAACGCAAGTTTACTTGAAACCGACATACATTTGGATAATATTTTACAGAATAATGACGATAATGTTGTGATTGACCCATCTTATGTATATTGTATTTTACAATTTGTCTCAGTTTTTAGTTCGTTCAGATCTTTTTGAAGAAGAGAAAGGTAATTTATATAAGCCTGGAGTAGTAGATTAGCTGTATGTATGATTTTAATCTATTTACAACAGTGAAAACGATCTTTTTATCTTTAAATGCGTTTTTCGCGAAACAGTATGAACGTACAAATGATCCAATCGCTATCAATTTTATTTTCTTTTGCATGTTCTGTATGTAGTTCTCCATACAACGACCTACCAGTTTTTTGATCTGATCAAAAACCGAATTTTGGTAGGACAAAGGCGACCAAAATTTTGGGTAAAATTTAACTTTTATTAAACGTCACCATTTTGTTATGTATGGAAAATATCTTCTTGTTTAACGAGATTTTTTTTTAGGTTTCATTCTCGTGGAAAGCTGGTATCTCTTCCGGAAGCAGCAGTGAAGGACTTTTTTTTAGCGCTGACGGAGATCGCGTGTAACTCGAATTATATATTTTTTTTCTTTAAAAAATTTACTGCGTATTAAGTAGGTGCGCAATAGGGCTACCACTTATTAATTTCATTTCAAGCGCGGGCGGTGGGCGGCAACGCACCGTTCCCATCCGTCCGACCGAGCGCAAGCGGGGCATCTATGCAATTGTGGGTATACTGATTCAAACCGAGATTTCGCGGCGCGCTGTTTCGGTCTGTTCTGTATTTGTATGAAGACGTAATCCTGCATAATTTAATATACTGTGGTGTCGTCGACAGGTTCCGTAAGAAGTTACTTAAATATTTTAGCTGGGCGCCATAATTGGAAAAAGTTAATTATTAAAAGTTAGTTAACTCAACTTTGAGCCTGATTAGATGGCAATTTCAGTTTTGGTAAAATTCATAGTTAGGCTACCAAACGATTCGTAATTAATTTTTCAACAATTCTTTCAGTCTAGGTCAACCCAACCCTATTTTCCCCCTTTATTATTATGTCACACATATCTCATTATCTTTTTACATTTTTGTGTTTGTTCACCGTAACGTAAACGTAATATACGTGGAACAAGAATTTTTATGTGATCAGCCGCGTTGAGCACGTTGAGGAGAAAAAAGTACGGATTCGCGACACCGGCATGCTAATGTCGGTACCTATAGTAAATTATGCAGTATTACGTCTTCATACAAACGGACCGAAACGGCTCGCCGCGAAATCTCGGTTCGTCTCAGTTAAGATTGGCAACATTTCGTCGGCAAAATATAGTATACTAATTTAGTTGCGTAATTATGTTTAAAAAACAACTTAAATTATTTTATGTTTATTTTCTTTTTAAATTTTTACTTCTGTTGGCATGACTGCCTATTTTTTAAAATATATTATAGAACTATCAACAAACATGCAGTGCACTTGAGGGAAAATGTTTACTGCCATTCGTTAACACCTTTAATGAGCAAATAAGATAACACTTTTACGTGTGGTAAGCCACAAATTGAATAACCAGGTGGTAAAACTAGTGGAGTTCGACCGGGGACGTACCACCGCTATAGAAGAAGCCACCGCCACCGTAGAAGGATGTTGTTACTGGCTCCTTCAAATATGAACCGCTTCTCTTAGTCCTCGGAAGTAGCAACGCATCTGTGATTGACTTCAAATAGAACCGGTTCTATAGGAAGTTGCTTACTGATGTTCATGAGCGGCAATCACCTATAACAGGTGGACTGCATACTATTTTCTACGTCAATCTGATAAAAGAAGATATGATGATATACTTGAAGACGAAAAAGAAATGTCTCAGACAGGCATGTTTCTCCTTCAAACAAGCACACAAAAGTGCATGACATCGCTGTTATTAGGCAGAAATGGGTGTGACGGTATTGCATGGAGACAAAACACACAGGGTTTTGATACCTTCAAAATATTTATTTATTTGTTTAGTTTATTATAAAATATGTAATTTCAATACTTTCTAAACATATCCAACCACGTATTTCTTAATGTAACAACGTGAAACCATTCAGTAGAAACATTGAAAATAAAAAAAAAAAAATTAACAATGATGTATACGATAAAGTATTCATATAGTATCTATATGAATCTATATAAGAAAAATTTAATAATTCGTTTTCTTAACAAGTTAGCTGTTATAAACTTAAGATAGCCATTGCATCCATCTATCCATCACATTTTCAAGGTCTACTGCTGAACATAGGCTTTCCCTAATGGTGGTACTCCTACCGGTCCTGTGCCTTCTGAATCCAACGGTTTCCCGCTGTCTTCTTCAGGTCATCGCACCACCTGTACGGGGGGTGACCTGTTCTCCTTTTACATAAACGTGATCGCCACTCGAAGACCTTTCTTCCCCATCAGTTATCGGTCCTTAGTGCGATGCACTAATTCTAAGAGCTATGTCGGTAAGCTTAGTTGGTCTACGGATTTCGTCATTGCAAATCATGCTTCGTAGCGAAATTCCAAGCAAAAATCTCTCCAGAGCACAATGATTGACTCCAAGTTTTCGAAAACAGTTGAAGAGGCAGCACACATTGCTCGAATAATTTAGACTTCAGACTTTAAAATAGCAACACAAAATTTTTCACATACTAATTTCATTGTCTTTGTTAATTTTCTAGTCCAGTGTTGATTTGCTCTGTGATTTATTAGTTCTAAGATAATTATTGCCTCTATAAAGATATATTAGTTTTATGTTTGCCTTTCCCATTATTAGTGTTCTTATATGTCCATGACCATGGACACAAAGCTTTATTTGTAATGCTTAAGCTTTAATTGTAACTGTTTTATACTGTGACGTGGGATCAGAAGGCTATTGTCTATTTCCAGAAAGACATAAATGTCTTTCTGGAAAGTTAATTAGCTCCAAACTTCGAATACATTTAAATTTTCTAAAATGCTTCCATGAATTTATTTATTCGTGAGTATATATAAATTACGGTCGTTTATATGTTCTTTTTCGAAAACCGGAAAATGATTGACGTAAAAAACTCGCTTGGTTACTTAACGCATTTCCTTTCAATTATTCATTTTTTCAATGCTGCAAGATGCAACATGGTGTTATTTTATACGAAGTTAACACTTTTAATATTTTTTTTTAATACTTCAAATGTATTACTTATTTACAATCATAAATTTTCGGTTTGCAATTACAAAAAAACCTATACCTATACGACGCATTTGTATTACCGGGAAGATCGTAATGGAATAAATTATAAGAAAAGTTTCCAGATCACGTATTTAACCACATATCTGTATTGTTACATTACTGTATTTCATAAAAGTATAAAGTACACAAAAAACATATTCATTTCAACTTTCTTTTTGTTTTCGGGGTAACCACGACTACAAATGCCGCTTTATAATGTAGTTGTAAAAATAGCTAAATTTGCACAAATATTTGAAACCTTATATTACAAATGCAAAATGGGTAAGAACCACACATTAAAACCTATGTATATTTCGAGTATATCATGGTCATAAATACATTTACAACTACATAAACCCAAAGGAATATTAATATATTTCCACCGGGAATTTAAACAGTAGAAATAGTCATTATCTAAACATAATGGACATAATTTTAACTAACATTATTACCTCAATGACACAAACGCGAAATCCATTTGCACAATATCATTGAGGGAAAGTCATTGCTATCAGTAACATTTATTTGCAAATCGTTACATTTTTATGACGCCATGCGGGCGAATGTATATTCATATTATGTTTGTTCCAATCTCGTGGCATGGTTTGAAGTAACGGCAATATCCCTATTTTTTGAAGTCGGTTAAAAAGGTTAAAAAGGTCATCGATTTTTCGGATATTTAATTGGGAATTATTTTACATAAAAAAATCCACTTTGAACAGGACACATCTTATTTCGTTTCTATTAGTGTCAAGAAAAACTTGTCTTAATTTTCTTATTTGACTAAGATTGATAAAAATATAAAATTTACATTCAAACTAATACTACTTCTAGGCCATTATCTTGTTAAAAATCTTGACAGTATAATATATTTTACTCCATAAATCTTACGAGCTTGAAACTTAAAATGATGTTGTTATAGAAGTTTAAACAAATTCTTGTATTCTAATATCGTATTCCCTCAAGTAAAAAAATGATCAATTTTAAGCATTTTTAGGATCAACTTTCTAACTGAGAACAAGTTACCTTAACGTTCCTTCACCTTGGGAAATAAATAAGCTTAGGCACAAAAATATATACAAAAATCATAGTAATTACTCAATTTAATGTATGTACTTATAGATAATATCTATACGACTCTACCATATTTTTTATTATCATCAACCCATCGCTGGTAATGAGAAAATCTTCCAGAAAATTATGCAGAACTTTCGAACCTCAACTTTTTTGCAATATTTTTTTTAATATTCATATGTACCTTAAAAACTTAGCTCGATTTTTATTTGTTCATATATTTCAAGAATGATTTTTCATCAACTGAAGTATTTGCTCGTTTACAGAATTCACTTCATGGTAATTTCTCTCATTGACAAGTATAATGAATACCAAATGGAAATGAATACTTTTCTCAGCTATAGATCTCATGCGTCACTATTTTTAGAACTACGTAATGGAATGTTTCATCTAAGCGAAATCGTCCTTGGATTCAAACGATAGAATATACTATAGATAGATACGCTCTATAGCGTGGAAGATCGAAATTTATTTTATTGGACAAACATACATTGCTACCCTTATTTCACTTCCTAAATTGGTGTTTTTGCTGGCACAGTTATGTAAAACACTTAATCTTCCTTCACAAAATAAAATAAAAAGTAGGTAGAACATTTGTAAAGAAAACAAGCAGTTCATTTGAACCATCATGATTTTACTATCTGTTGATTGTTTTAATCTGTGTTTACAAAAAGAAATTAATCATTAGAACAATATGTAATTTTTACTTTCAATTTTTTATGGTAGAGGATTGTTGTGATTGATAAGTAATATCTATTGCAGAAAACGATTATAAAATTATATTATAGTGTATATTAATAATTAGTGAAAGTCATCTGTGTAACGTTCAACCGCGACCATCCAGTCAATTTGAATCCATGCTTTTATTAGATTAAAGTCACACAGACCTTAATCAAATTCATTGGTTATCCATTGAAATTGATCAGAAAGCTACAATAGCATTGTTAAATGGTATTCAGATGGGACACCGTAACCCTGGCCTAATTGTACGGTAACATCTAATTCATTTGAACTTCCTAATATTAGTATTCGGAGTATAAGTTGTAATTTCCGTATTAACACCAGAAAATTGTGAGAGTTCATAAATGTCTATTATGACAGTGACGGGGCATTTTTTTAACAGTTTCAAGCTATTCTTTTAGACTTATTTTGTTTTGTTTATCTTGACGCATGTTAATTACCATGAAGAAAACATTATGATTCGATTTTTTAAAGGTTTTTTGTATCGTGATGTAGTTCGTGCCTTTCGATGGAAGAGAGTGGTTGCCGGCTCACTTATATATGAGGCGACCATCTTAGTCCTAGTGAATAGTAATGCATCCGTGATCAACTTTAAATAGAGCTCCTGTTCTATATGATGTTGGTTAGAAACGTCCATGGGCGGCAGAAACCATTTCATATCAGGTGGACTTTATGCTTGTTTGTTAATCTTCAATCTGATAATAAAAATCAACCAACATATCAACTTTGCAGAAAGTTGATACACTTCAAGTAGAACTATTCAAAACGCCTTTTCTTATGATATTTTTTTAGTCATACCCTTAAGGAACACCCTAAGCACATAAGATGTTAGAGGATAATTATAACAATGTTATAATATATAATACAATAGACGAAAGTACCATGTTTAGTCAACATATACATATAGCATAAAAATACTAATATTGATGTAGTTATTTAGTGTACTAAGTAAAACAATTAAAAACACGATAAATTACGAACTAACAAATAACTTAGATATCCTGTCAAAGCTCTAAGTACATAAGAAATAATAAAAACGTGTGTTTTCATTAAAAGTACACGAGATAAAACAAATTTATCTCAATGGAATTTACCCGCACTAAAACATTTCCCTTGTCTTTCGGATATTGGGTTTAAGGATAATGCGTGATGTATATTGGACTTTACATTTACAATAATATAGATATATTCCTAATAGTGTGTGACTCGGCTGTTTTATTAGCTGCTATTACTGTGAAACAATTGTTACAATTTAGGTTACAATTCTGTCAAAGTAATGGCGGCTATAAAATTATATTTAGCAAAGTATAAGTCTACTTAATTTATGATATAGAAGTACGATAAATGAGCAGTTCATCTGATGGCTAGTGGTCACTGCCGCTTATTGGCAACTGTAACCAACCCTAGATAAGGTAAGAGTTTTATCGAAGGTTGGCCACAAGAACGTTGCTAGCCCTGAATTCGAGCGCCTTAGAAAAGTATCTTTAGCTTACCCTTAGCTTAACCTTCAAACCAAAAGACATGATCGCTTACGTCTTCTGTTATTAGATATAAACAGGTGTGGTAGTGATTAGATAGAAACATTGCTTCTGAAGTCAAATCACAAATTATTCAACCTATATTAAATTAATTAATTGTTAGTGTTAAGAATTACTTGTCCGGCGAAAAAAAATATTATTTTTCGTATTTTTGTTTTAAAATTGTAATAGCTTGCATACATAGAGATACATTCAACAAAATCTGGAAAATTTAAGGTACTCGATGTTATTGCGTGATGTTAATGAACAGTGATAGCCTAATAAATTAAACTCTGTCTCTCAATCGAGGGTCCGAGTTTTAAATCCCAGACACACACCACTGGTTTTTTTAATTATGTGTGTATTAGCAATTAACTATCCTATCCTTACGGTGAAGGAAAACATCGTGAGGATACGTTCACACCTAAGAGTTCTCTTAAAAAAAAAGGAGTTCTGAAAGGTGTGTGAAGTCTACCAAATCGCGCTTGGCCAGCGCGGTGGCCTGTGGCCTTAAACTCTATCATTCTGAGATGAAGACCCGTGCGCAACAATGGAACAATAATGGGTTGACATGATGTTACTGTATCTGATATCTTCTAAATTAAGCCTGGAACTGTATCCCAACCAAAGCGGTCGGTACGTGGGGCATGAACACTACATTGTAAGTATAATTGTCTGAAGGATGAAGCGTGAAATAAAATAAGCGAATACTCTATATACATATATTTTATTATTATCACAAATGCGGTATTTTTTATTTATTTGTATATGTTTAATACTGCTATAGAAATAACCTAAATTTTTGATATCAAAATGAGTGATCTTTAATGTAGCCTTCTTTTATACACCCAAACACACACACACACACATATAGTTATGTATAGGTAATACACATTAATGCCGCGCGGAGAAAGTATATATGATATTATGTCCACTTGATTGTACATTGCGCGAAATTCGATGATCTAACTCTTAATATCGTTCTTTTTGTTCAAATTTTTTGAATGAATAATTTTTTTGGTGTGTAATTACACTATTTATAGCTATTTATTTGTACCTAGCAATTATCTTTTTATAGAGAAAAAAAAACTTAAGGAGCTAAAGTGAAAAAGAAATTGTGAACGTGAAAGTTGAAAAAAGAAAGAAAAAAGAAACAGTAACAAAATCAAATGCTGAAAATCAAAGGAAATTTCGTCAAAGTAATGCAGAAAAATCTTAAGTTGATGTTTAATTTGATTTTATAATATTTAAAAACAAATTGTAATATATGCCTCGATATTATTTAACTTTACGATTTCCTCATTTATAATTGCATAAG
>MOOZ01001124.1:0-10650 GCA_002930495.1 Cecropterus lyciades
ATGTCTGTCTGGCCGGGAATCGAACCCGGGACCCACTGTGTGTCAGACCGGTACTGTGACCGCTCAGCCACGCGGGTCGTCAGGGTATTATGTTCATGTTTTTGAAAAATAAGACTTGGACTGCCTACAAAATAAGAATCACTACTAAGCCTCTGCATTAATTTAAGCACGAATCTTCAGGGATACCCACTATAACGTTAAATACCTCACTTTTTAACTTACTTTCAAAGGAAAAAGTTATCTATTCGTCACACGTTTATTTTTAAAGATCCGCACGTGCTAAATAAATACGTTGTTCTTAAAGACTTGTATGTCTTAGACCTAAAAACGTTTAAAATTTGGTGTTTATACGTAAGTTTACTCAATCATACATAAAATGTATGATATTTTATTTTAATGACGGAGGTACTCATAAATTGAGAGCTCGTTGTCAAAATATAAATAGGAATTATTTTCAATTTACATAGTCTGTAATATCACAGTTAAACATGGAAGCAACACTTTGGAAAAAAATACCGGATACAGGACTTTAAAATCATAGTTTGAAAGAAAACTTTAACAAAAACCTAGTCTGTAAGTTCTCTTAAGACAAATAATACGGAATCCTCTCCAAGCGATTCCGTTTCGTACTTGACCCTCTATTTATATTATTACAAGCTTCCAACCAACGCCCCTTTTGAGAGCCATTATACGAAGTTGCACTGTTAGTGCACTTTGTTTAAATCTTCAATACGTACCTGGGGCGCCGTTGAAACTAAATGAAAGTAGGTACTGTACACTTATACCTGGTATTATTTTCTCTACTCCAGTTTTATGGGTTCGTAAAACAGCTACGTCCGGTGTCGTGGCGTGTGGTGTTGGATTTTAATAGCCGATTCTCTGACATCCTGTGCATATCGTAAGAGGTGACTAAGAATAAAACCCAGGAGATGGGGAGCATCTTCTTGTGTTACATCAACACCCATTGTGGTTACCAGCGCTCATGTCAGGCGTGGTGACCATCAGCAAAGATTCTATCAGAATTCAATCACAGATGCATTAACGACGCTTGGAGGCTAAGACGGTTGTCTCATGCAGGTGCGCCAGCAACCAGAAAGTTCCACCGATGCGCAAGAACTACGTTATTCTAGATAAAGGTGTGGCGGTGGTACTTCCTCGGTCGATACTCGTTCTACCACGTTACACACAACAGAAACAGGCATGTACGTAGATATAAAATCTCTTTATGAAAGTATCGCGAGGAATTCTTTAACGCTTAAATAATTCTTTAACGCTATATTAAAAACGTAATATCGCTAAGCAGAAGCAGCGAAGTTATCAAGAAAATAAAACGCTAATTAGTTCCAAGTATGGAACGGACGCGTTAAACCGCTAGATCGCTTAAACGGACACTTTGTCCCCACAAAACATTAATTACTGCGTCTGTAGATCTGAAAAATAAATGGACACGACCTTTTTGCTCCGCTATGAAATACGAGGCCTGATAATGAGAGATTTATTGGTACTGTAACAAAATCTTTATTTACGCTACTTGAATCTTAATCGGATATGAATTTGTTTTATTACACTAATTTTCCCCATTATCTAGCAATTTTAATATTAAAAATCTCGCGCTAAGTGTGCCCCAAAAATTATAATGATATTTGTTTCGTGGAGTGGATAAAGTATTTTATAGAGTTTCTTTCGCCACTTCTCCATAAACAAAATACCTTGTAAAGCGGTAGATTGACTTTATGATGGGATTGGTTCAAAGAAAATTATACAAGGAATGCTGTCTTATTACACAGTAGAGAGAAATTTATGTTTTACGCCTTCTTCACTTTGAAACTACCATATACTACGACTAGTCCATCAACGAAGTGAATTACTTCGTTGATGGACTAGTCGTACCAGCATATCTAAATTCACTATTGAACCCGGATTCTCTGAGAAATAAACCCTGTGAATTACCTAAGAGGAATCGATATAGAAATAATAATGATATTTCTTTATGCCTGCTATTTATTTTAAATATTATAAGATATTTTGTTATAAAATTAAATATATAGTTATTTCACCTGAGATTTTTTACCAGAAATTGTTCCAAAGGTTTGATTTTAGTTAATCTGTAAATAAAAATATAATACATAACTAATGCAATTTCGATAGCCGAAGTGCAGAGGCTTAAACATTTTCTCATTACCAACTGTGCTTAATAATCTTGTGGCTTACACTTATTTTCTTCCTCGGTCAGTTTGTTATACTCTTATTTCCGACGGTGTCCTCGGTGGCGTAGAATTATTTTTAATTAAAGTATAAATTAACAGAAGTGAAACAGTGCAAGCAATAAGTACTTTGAAATAGCGATAAATGTATCAAAAGTAATAAATTATATGAACATAGTCAAAAACACGCTTTCTACACTCANNNCGCTTTCTACACTCATAGCCCCACACTAGGATTTTCTTCTGTGTCGTGGGTGCCATGGACACACAAAGACAAATACACAAACACCCAGACCCAGAACAGAAATTTAAACTCATGATTCAGATTTCTGTCTGGCTGGGGATCGAACCCGGGACCCACTGCGTGTCAGACTGGTATGGTCGTCAAAACATGAGTAAAGATTTACATATTTATAATTAAATAAATAAAAATACAGCATTATTTGATTTAAAAAAATAATGTAAACACGTAGTTGGTATGTTAATAAAATCGTTCCAATGTATTGTGAACTGTTGTCATTTTATTTTGTTTATTATTATTTTGAATATACTTATTTTTCCAAGTCAAAATCATGAAGTTTAATAGTTACATTTTTTTTTTGTTTCAGAGGGGGAAACCATCAAAAGGAACCCGTCGCCGTGGGAGGGACGCCGAGTTTTATGGGACTTACCCACTTAAACCCTTCGGTGGCCGCTACAAAGAGAACTCCGGGATTTTCAAAGGAACGCAACCGGAGTCTTTTGAACCCTGTCGGGTGTCGCCCAGGTTGGCGTAAAAATATTGAATCTAACGTTCTTCCAAATAATTTTATTCATGAACGCGCTATCAAGATCCGCCTACGAAGGCGGATTGTTCAAGATAAAATATCTAGTTCTTCAAGAGACAGTATCTAGCAAGAAAGACAATCTTTGGTATCAAGATCCAATAATTAAAAGTTGGAAACTTAAAGACATTGCTACGTAATCGTAAGTAGTTTCGCTTCAGTTAACAGAAAATTTCTAATTCTATATGTATATATGTGTAATTCTTACGTTTTTACATAACATCTTTAATTCGCGACCATTTTACCTACGACCGGCATTTATACGTACTTACATTCCCACTCCCCTACAAATATGATAATGTAAATTTAACATTGTTTGTTACGCTTTCACGCCAAAACTACTCAACCAATTATCATGAAACTTAGTACATATATTCTATGAGGTATTAGAATAAAACATAGGATACTTTTTATTAAAAAAAATATGTTAAAATAAATAGTTTGGCAGACATGATTGTTTGTCAAAAAAATTGAAATTGAGCATCTTCAAAGCCTCTAAATTAATATAATATCATTATTATAATTATTATATCATATCATTTTGTTCTATCTTTTACAATCAATAGTAAAATTATTAGTATACTATTTAAATTTTTGAGCTTATGTGTAAGTATATTTTCTCAACGCGAGTTAAGCTATGGGTAAACGCTTGTTTCTTTATAAATAAAGATAAGATACAGCTTTATAATACAAAAAATTGCTCGATACTGATTCGAAAAAACTCTTTAAGTATTCTGCGGTATAAATCCCCTTAAAGTATATAAAATCATTAGAATAACTTCTTCACATAACTATGTTTAGTTCCCATACGTTTTCGTCTTTTGATTTTATTTTTTTCTTTGTAATCTTTTGTTGTTCGCTTTTTATTAACATAAGCCTTCTTTACATAAAACATTTTATCAGAAACACTTCACCATTATTATTACTTAATATATACCGCGTATTCCCGCTTTCTGCATTCCGTTATATTCTTTTTCCACTCACTAGAGCTAGGTATTTTGTCTGAAGTGGTGTTATTTTTAATTAAAGCACAAATTTACTGGCGCGTGGCTGTGAAGCTCCATACAATATATTATGTTAACTAAAAGTACTTCGTAACTTTCTACTGTACTTAAAGTGACTTTTGAGCCTTTTAAGGTTCGATGCTGGACATAAACTTTCCCTAATTGGGACTTTTCCTAATAAGTAGTAACTACACTTCCCATGCGTGTTGGTGACCGCAGCAGGTATTGGATATCAGAGAGAAAGTTGCAGCCCAACTCCTGGATTTTATCCCTTAATGGTTTCCTACGACATCCGCGGGAGGAGAACCAGAGGTTATTCAAGACATCACATGGTACTCTGACTTTTCAATTTCTTACAGCAATTTTTGTAGTTAGCTTTTACCAGAACGAGTATGAATCGATCGGGGAGGTATCATTGCACCCATTTCTTTCGTGAAACAGTTCGTCAGTTCGAATTCCGGTAGAAACACGTGGTTCCGGCTCACTTTCATATGAGGCCATCTTGACTTCTGGAGTTGCAAGTCACCTCTTATTGGCTTCAGATATAATAATTGTCCTACATGAAGTGGCGAGTGGCTTACGGATGTCCATGGGTGGCAGTGACCACTTACCATCAGGTAGATTGCATGCTCGTACACTACCTCAATCCTACAAAGAAAAGAGCAAGCTTGAGCGTAATTTTCACAATTAATTTTAATGTAGGTAAATAAGTAAATAACTACATTTCTAGTTTTTTTTTATAATTAACTCGATACATACTCTAGAGTAAATAATTACATTACAGCTCTTCCATCAATTTTACAGAGTAAGCTTGAGCGTAACAATTAATTTAAATGTGGGTAGGCAAAGTAAATAACATTTCTACTTATTATAATATTGTTAACTCAGTACACTACTCCGAGTCGTCTCGGAGTAGTGTACTATACGTAGAATTGTATTAACTGTAATGTACGTACATTACAGTTAATACAATTCTACGCGACAACGATGCTACGATGCTACGGTGGTATAGCTACGACGCGATGTGTCTACGACACTTGGTGCTACGAACCCACGCAACTACTATAATATTACGGTAATATTCACTACATAAAAGAGGAACGTAACTAGGTAACTGCTGACAACTAAACAGGAACTTATCATTATAAGGCAGATCCTCAGAATTTCCATAAAGCCGTCCTTATAATTGGTGCCAGGGCCGTCAAACCGCGAACGTTGCACTAACTAACTTCTCTTCTTCAACTTCTAAAATTACGCGGTTCGCCCGCGTTAATTAAGGTCACGATTTGTTATTAGAAAAATTTTAAACATTTATTAGTATGCATTAAATCCAGAAAGATTCTTTGGGACATCGGTCGTTTTCCTTTGTACAATATGATACACAAATTAGATAATATATTGAACTTAGAAAAAATATATTTGATAATTAAAAATTATATTGGTATTGTTTTACGGATGTTAGAAAATAAAATTAAATCATATAAAATTTGTTTTATAAATTCATACCACAATGACTTCAAGTCTATATAATTAAAACTCTATTTTGTGACATAAAACAGTATTTGACTTAGAATTACAAGTTTTCTGCTTACTGAAGCGAAACTACTTACGAGTACGTAGCGATGTCTTTGAGTTTCCAACTTTTAATGATCGGATCTTGGTACCAAAGATTGTCTTTCCTTAGAACTAGATATTTTCTCTTGAATGATTGTAAAGTTGGATACATTAAATCATTTCTGACTTATCTATAAATATTATAAAATGAAGTCCCCAGCCGCGTCTCTCTGTCTGTCTGAAAGTGATAAACTCGAAAAATACCAAACGGATTTTTATACGGTTTTCAAGAATAAAAAGAGTGATTTCTGAGGAAGGTTTAAATATATAATTTATTATGCTTTTATGTAAATTAGCAGAAATACAGCGATAAATGTTGAACAGGTCGCAAAAAATCTCGCCAACTGGGAGCTCTCCACGCGAATGCCGTAAATAACACTACATCTAATATTGTATACAAAGAAGTATAGAACAATTAAAAAAATATAATAAATCATAATAATTTTAATATACACTTTAAAGGTACCAAATAAAGGGTAATTACACCATTCATGTTTCGTCAAATTGACATGCAAATAAGTACATATGTACATATATATGCGCGCGATAAAAACATAACTCTCTTTTTGGCTGGTAATAAAGCCTAAAATTTAGTACATACTAAGAAACACACTAACAATTTTTTTAATGCCCAACGAAGTGGGCACGGGTCTGCTAGTTTTTTATCAGATAGCAATAACAAACAAGCATGCAGACTATTCGACGATAATTGTACCTGTATGTAATTTGGTATAGAATATGGGATCTATCTGAAGTGTATCACAATTGGGTTGTTACTCCCACACACTAAGATATACGCGTCATGAAATTGAGCCCGTTATATTTAATATTACTATCTCACTGCTGGGTACTAGTCTTTCGTCAACATGAGACTGATATAGATGGGTAAAGTATGCAATACTGGCTATGTGCTCGTTTAGTAAATATGAACTGATGTACAAAATTACGTTTCGCCGGTTGCGATCAGCAGTTGTGTAACACCACATTCGAGTTTCACCCACTGCTATAGGCGAACGGTTGAAACCCGGCTTCTCAATCGAAGGTCTGAAGTTTAAATCCCAGGCGCCACTGATAATTTTAAAGTTATGAGCGTATTAGAAATTAATTATCACTGCTTCACGGTAAGGGAAAACTTGGCGAAGAAATCTACCCGCCTGACAGTAAAAAAAAATAAGGTGTGTGAAGTCTACCAATTTGCATTCGGTCAGCAAGGTGGACCATGGCCTAAAAGTCTCTCAATCTCAGAGAAAACCATCGCCCAGCAGTCGGACAGTAATGGTTTGGCAACGACTAACACCCACTGCGGTCAATAGCATAATCGATAACACGCCTTTTACGTCTAGAAGTGGACTTGAAAGAGCTAATATAGGATGGATTCGAATTAAAGCAATATTATAAACTACGTCTGTACAATATTTCTGACTGAATGAAATACTTAAGAAATAAAATGGTTCAAATTAAAAAATATTGACGTCCTGACATTACTCTTATTTACGGATTTCGTAAAATATAATAATAAAAATATAGCATACGTAATATATTTATTTTATGTTCTGGTGGTCACGGGACCTTTAATATACTTTGACTACTTTGAATTTGCAATCAGCATGCAAGAGTTTAAATTTGGTTTTATAAAACTTCCCATGAGTTTGCTCAATTGTAATTGAATAAGATTGAAGTGATTTGTACATAATATGATCATTGAACACGCCCCTTTTTTATTGAAAATCGTGTACAATACGTGAAATGAGCATAAGTTTTCGTTCGCACCAATAACCCGGGTGAGTTGCTTAAAATTCAGTTGCGCGCTCAAATTACCTTATTACCTACATGACGGATGCGCGTAAAGGAAACGTGACAAATGTACGACATGGTACAATATAGCACATATTTATGTTATATGTATTTGTGAAACAGGATGTAATTATATTAGAAACATACCTATTTCATGCGTGAAGCAATTTTTGCGTTTCGGTATTTTTTTATAAGATTGAAGTCGCGAACGAGCATGCAATCCCCCTGATGGTAAGTGGTTATAACCGCCCGTAAACTTCTGAAGTAACTTCATATAGAATAGGGAATTAAGTCAATAACAGATCCATCTGAAGGACTAAGATGGTCGCCTCATACGAAAGTGAGCCGGCCCACAGTCGGCCGGGACCACAGTCCTCCACCGAAACGCAAAAACTGCTTCACGCTAAAATTAGGTGTGGCAGTAGTATCTCACCGATCGAACTACACTTTTTCTACCACCTAGAAGAGTGTGGTTGCAGACTCACTTTCATATAAAGTGATTATATTAACCATTGTTAACAGTTGTAACGCATCTGTGATTGAATTTTGATTTAAATGAATGTTATTATTAAAACAATATGAAAATACAAAATATATTTTTACCTGAGAATGTATTAAAGTAACAAGTATATACACCGACTTTGTGTACCCTTTGCTAATTGAATTATTGGGACCCTCTAAAGGGCCCCAGTTAATCGACTTCACGCTAAGCCGATCAATCATGTTTAATACCTACATTGACATATTTTGGAAACGGAAAGATGAATTGTTTTATGACGTGGTATTGATCGTAAATATTACTATGTTATGAATAAATGTAAAACTTTGATCACTTATTACCCGACTGTGTCAGAGAGGGGGGGAGGAATGTTTTCAAGCGTATGTATGTATGTTGGTTTGTATGTATATTATTTTCTTTGGTACGCCGTATAACCCAGCTTAAATAGGGAAAAAGGGGAGAAAGGGACGAATTTTATATTATGATAATAATATAGGTATTAAACGAAAGTTAGTAAATAGACCATTCCAAAAATATATAAATTATGAAACTGATTTATAACTATTTTGACGAACACTTGCGCTTAAAAAATCCCTCATAACGTGAATGATCTGGTGAATTAAGAGTTTCTGTATGGGGAAAGTGGAATCAAGAGCTAAGAAGGCTTCTTAAAACGATACCCATAAATAAGTCGAAACTCGACATGAAAGGCTATTTCAGAATTTTATCATCCGCCCCCTAGATGTTCAAGGTTGGACTGTACCTAACATCATTTTGAAAAATCTGGAAAATGATGTACCTAACATCATTTTCTATATTAGATTAGATTTTCTATATTGCTTTAGTATTATACATGTATACTTATGAAAATGTTTACCTCAAAGCATCACTGTATTTGTAGGTGGCAATAGAACATATTGATTTTCAGGTGTTCCCACTTGAGAAAGGGCGACGTATAAAACGCCATATGCCCATGACAAAAGCACTTTTGTTTTCAGTCGATTGTTCTGGGTTTTATTTAAAGTAAGTGCAAACGTCTTTACAGGAAATTGTAACTTTTAAAAAAATATTGACAAATCCGTCGTTTTCATGTACATCTACAGAACATGCGCGAACTGTCCAGTCGCGGAACCGGTGATGATTGTTACTACAATCACGCTTTCACGTACTTCCTTTACTAAAAGCCATTACACATATTAGGAGGGCTTACATTTCTCAATCGTAAGTTTCAACTTTTAATTTTAATTTTCGGATTGCCATCACACGAATAGCAAACCAGCAGGATTGAGGAATTTCAAAAAATATTGTGGGTAATGCACTGTATCTACGATATTACGCACGCTGCCAATATATTTGTAACATTTAAAATCATCGGGTACTTTTCGACAATAATTTTGTTAATCTCATTTTGTGACTCGTTTCTATAGCTCTCGAACAAAACCAGGCCTACGCTATGGATGCTTTGCGTGGGCATTGCGCGACGGCGGTGTTTATTTTACAAAATTCTAAATATCTTCTGAATGGAATATCCAATTTGAGTAATTCAAAAAGTCATGTATAAGTATTTTAACACTTTTTAATATGAAACATTTTTTTTTGGATAAGGATTAATATGAAATTATGGTTATCATGGTCTGATTTTGGTCAGATTTTTATTAATTTTTAAAATGTGAAAAGTAGTTCTAGTGACATAACTACAATAGTTAGACATATAGCATTGGTAAGTTTTCTGCAGATATTTGTATGTTCTCTAATATTGTAGAACATTTTTTTGTTCTATCGTCTATAGTTTTCGTAGCGTACGCGAGGAAATTAATTTTTAAGCAATTTTTCACACACCTTGGTTCACATTACTGAAGTTTTAGCAAGGACTATTATATCATTCTAATAGTTATTTTTTTTTAATCGGATCAGTACTTTTTAAATTATTTCAATACAAACATACATAAATTAAAAGGTTTCCTCTTTATAATATTAGTATGACTAGTATATAAAAAAAACCTACGGCTAAGAACAATAAACTAAATCTGAAGGAAATCAATCATTTTAAACAGTCGGGTTAATTATTTTTGTATTTTTAACAATGTTACTTATTTAGCCTTTACATTAATGAATTCTTAATAGCTCAATAGCAACACTATCAAATATTTAGACGCATTACTCTAAGACACTACTCTAAGAAACAAAATGTAATGGAATACAGATACATTATATAAGATAATTTTGACAAAATTTTAGGCTCGTTTTGTAGGTAAAAGTTATAGTGGGCTGATAATTTATATCGAGTAGATATATGATTTGTTTAACTTTTAAATTTACGAATACACGCCATTTGTCTATGTTTCAAATTGATTTAGTAATACAGCAGTCAGGGTACCTGATGGAAAGAAGTCACCGTGGCCAATGGTCTTTATTTTGCAACACTAGAGGAGTCGGCAATGCATCGGCGGCTTTGAAGAATAGCTCTACATACTTTTTTAGTAGCCTCATGTCCCAGCGCTCTGGATATACCTCCAAAGGATGTTTTTTCACATTCTATATGATTAAAGTTATACGTATATTTTTAATACACTTATAATATTTCAATTTTGTATACCTTAAACACAAGTAGGTACATATGTTTTTATGCGGTTATACTATTGCAACATTACACTCATTTCTCTTTAAACAAGAGACGAACGTTGGTCAAATCAAATAATTATTTCTTAATA
>MOOZ01001124.1:24536-38080 GCA_002930495.1 Cecropterus lyciades
ACAAACAAACAAACTCTTCAGCTTTATAATATTTATATGTATATATATGTATGATGTACGTATGAAATATTATTTGTGCGTCATTTTAATATAAACCTCTGAGTATAACAGTGTCTTAGAACAAGAACTTGGGTACTATAATAATCTTAACTAATTAAGGTGTTGACAAACAGTAAATGACACAAGTCATATAAATAGATCTGTTACACTCCTTATACAACAGAGTAAACAATATGTTGTCTCTCAGAAACAAAAATATGTCACTGCCCTGTAATAACTATAATTTACTACATAAGCGACGCAGAGAAGTAATGGCCGAATGGTTGAAACTCTACCTCTCAAACAAGGGTCCGATATTCGAATTCAAAATAATAGCATTTTCCTACATGCATATAAAAATTTGGATCTAATAATTATAACAAAAAAAGATCAATTACTATTTTTTTGACTTTGTCTGTTCGTCACCGCTAATCTACGAAACCGCTGGACCGATTTTGATGGGACTTTCACTGGGAGAAAGCTGGTGTTTTATTTTAAAAAAGGGGTTCTGCGCAAAAAGTTAAACTCATGAATCCACGTTCGTTTGACGCACGTGCATATATATATTGAATGTATAATTTTTGGATTTTCGTATTTCATGTCATTTTTTACTAAAGTCGCGGAACACTAGAGTTTGTATAAAATAGCTTCAGCAAAACAAACCCATAAAAACATTATATACTTGACAGCGACTTAAGTCGAGCGACACACAATCTAGTCTACAGGTAAAACCACATTTAAGCATTATTAATGCTAAGAAAATGTTTGCGGAGACTCAAAACATTAATACGACTTAGGCCTCACACACGGCCCATTAATCTTTATTCATTTGTTTCAAACTTTAAAGAGCTTAGTGTGGGGATTTTGATTTAAGTTTGTAAGCTGTATTTATTTGTAAAAGTTGCTTATTTAACGTTAGAAATAGCTAGTTGTATATAGTTATAGTTAATATGGTATTTAGTTAATACTTGAAAGTGATAGTCTAACGGTTGAAACTCTGCCTCTCAATCGAGGGTCCGAGGTTCGAATCCGAAGCTCGCACCACTGATTTTTCTAAAATGATATGCGTAGGAAAACATCGTGAGGAAACCTGCACACCTGAGAGTTCTCTAAAAAAAGAGTTCTCAAAGTTGTGTAATGTCTACCACTTGTCACTTGGCCATTGCGTTGGACTGCGGCCTAATACTCTCTCACTCTGAGAGAATACCCGAGCAGTGGGACAATAATGGGTTGACGATGACTTGTTATTTATTTTTCCTGTTTGTATTACTCTTTTTTCTTATTTGTAAAGTTTCGAACCCGTAAAATATATGAAAGTCATCGAGTCTGAAAGTTATGGTTTTCATTTTGGGAACACTACTGTGTTCTGGTTTAAGGCTACTTATTTACGACGTACCAACTTAGTCTTCAAGGGTAGTGCCACATTTATGGGCAATAGCGAGTAGGACTCCCATCTTATCTGGCTTAATAGCCACAACCATCAGATGGACTCACTACTATATTATATTATACGAAAAATAATAAATTATTATAGCCTTTTCCAAGCTCAGTGAAAAACTAGAAGTATTTGAACTGGATGTGTGTCACACCACGTACTTAAGCGAAGGGAACATGGTATACATATGCGTATATATGCCTGATGAAATGAACCTATGATGCTGGTTCACAATGAGATCTACCGTAATTAATCTCAGTCCGACCAGTAATCTGTCTTTCAATACGGTCGAACCTCCAATAGTTACTAACACATATCTGTTTAATGGATTATAACTTAGGTATCGATTTTGTTTTATAAAAATAACTATTAACAATTTCTTAATGGAAACGTCAAACTTTCAATTTTCTGTACTCACATCATGCTAACAGATTTTTTTCCTGTGCACGTCACAGGCGCCATGAACTTGAAAGAGAATGAGATGAATACACAAACACCCAAACTTAGAACAGAAATCTTATGGAAGTAGCAAACGAGTATGCAACTCACCTGATGATAAATACCGCCCATGAACATCTGTAATAAACCCTAGGTAAGATCAAAGTCTCACCTAAAGTTAGCCACAAATGTGTTGCTACCCTTGAGGACTAAGATGGAATGCCTTGAGGACCAAGATGGAAAAGTATGTCTCCCTAACCATACCCTTCAGGCCAGAACACAATAGCGCATAACACTGCTGTTATTAGGCAGAAATAGATGTGGCGGTTGTGCTTTCGAAGTCGAACCACACAGAGTTCTACCACCTTAAAACTAGTGAATTACGTGACTACTCTTATTAAATCTGAACCATAACATATAACGATATTGTCTATATAGGAAATGAATGAATAGGAATCGTACGGTCTATACAGGAAAGGTAGCGCTTTTTGTATTCTTGAATAAGGTGCAGCCGTAATTATATTTCACCGACAACGTGATCTGAAGGTGGTAGAACCCATTGTGGTTTGATTTCGAAAGCACCACCACCATACCTATTTCTGCCAAATAATAGCAATATTTCAAGAGTGTGGTAAGGGAGGCATACTTATCAGAGGCATTCCAACTTAGTTCTTAGGGCAATGCATCTGTGGCTTACTTCAGGTAAGACTCTGATTTTATCTAGGTTTGATTACAGATATCCATGGGCAATGGAAATTTAGCAACATGTGGACTGTGTGTTCTTTATGTACTTCCTCACTTACTTGTAAAAAATTATTCCTTAGGTACTTATTTGACGACCCACGTGGTGGAGCGGTCAGCATACCGGTCTAACACGCAGTGGGTCCCGGGTTCGATCCCCGGCCAGACAGACATCAGAATAATGAGTTTAGAGTTCTGTTCTAGGTCTGGGTGTTTGTGTATTCGTCTTTGTGTGTCCATGGTACCCACGACACAGGAGAAAATCCTAGTGTGGGGTTATGAGTGTAGAAAGCGTTATTTTATATTAAAATCACTAAGAAACAACGTCCTCTATATCTATTCAATATCACGACAAAGAATTCGATTTTACTTTTATGTATGTTGAATGGTTAGCTCTCAGTATACACGCAATCATAATGATTGTAATCAATCTCATTCCAACCGGTACTCCGTCTCTCAGCGGACCAATGGCGGACGGCTGCGTCCGCGACTCGCAGTTAATCTTCACGTCACCCGCCGTATATAATAATGGGGCACAGATGTAAAACATGTAGCTAGAACATATTGATTTCTGATAATATTAAAAATAATTAGCACGAGTAATTTTAGAATCTTGCTAGATAATTTCTTATAAAACTGAAGTTAGGTATCAATTACGCGAATTCACTCACTATAATCCGTTTTCGAAAAAAACAATATTCTACTACATGTTAGGCCATACCTCGATAGTTAGAATCACAATGAGGGATAACTTTTTCAATTTGTATACGAGTATATTTTTTACTTGGTTGGTTTTCATTATTTATCGCTTTCAGGTATATACTTGTTACACAATTTCATAAGCCATGCCGTCACATGTCAGAATCACTACAAAATAATAGATTTCTTTTAATGTCTTTTAATTGGTCTTCTATTGTTATTTATAGCTAACAGGGTAGTATGTCCGTTTGTTTCAGTATTCCCGCAATAACAGTGATTGTAATTGATCTCATTCCAACCGATACTCCGTCTCTCGGCGGACCAATGGCAGACGGCTGCGTCCGCGACTCGCAGTTAATCTTCACGTCACCCGCCGTAGATAATAATGGGGTACCATTGTAGAACATGTAGCCAGATCATATTGATTTACGATACGTTTAAAAATAATTAACACGACAAACTTAAAGAACTTGCCAAATAATGTGTTATCAAACTGAAGTGACATATCAATAACTGTATTATTTCACTTAAATTTGTCTTAGTATGTATCAAAATTTCACTATGCGTTAAGAGATACCACTCCACTTAGAAGCACAACATGAGAACATATTTTCAGATTGGTAGGTTGTTCGTAGTTTATGGCGGGCTGTATTTTTTTAAATCAATACAATATTTTATAAAACATGACGTCACCTGTCAGAAACACGACGAAACACTGGATTTTTGTTTAAGGTATCATTTAGTTGCTCATCTATTGTCATTTTTAGCAATTAAAATGGTTAGTCCGTTTGCCTCCGTAGTCCCGGTATAATAGTGATTGTAATTAATCTCATTCCAACCGATAATCCGTCTCTCAGCCGGACCAATGGCAGACGGCTACGTCCGCGACCCGCAGTTAATCTTCACGTCACCCGCCGTAGAGAATAATGGGGCACCGTTGTAGAACACGTAGCTATGGTATACAGATTTCCAATAAAATTAATACCTATTCAAACTTGTATTGATTTTTTTATCTCTTCATCATCAATGCTAACTCTATGTGTTCACTGTTGTATTATTTTAATTCCAAGAGACCCACCAGTCTCTTGGAATTAAAATATTACTTAACCATAGGCTACCACACTAAGTTCTGATTGGTTTCACCCTGTAAACAAACCGTTAAAAAAATTAATTGTAATTTATCGAAAGGATGTGTAATTTATCGTGGTAAGGACGTCTTACCACGTCCTACACAAAGAGAAACTTATCGGAGGCGTTCCAACTTTGCAACGCATCCGTAACCAAACTCGGTAAGACTAATCTTATCTGCGGTTGATAACAGATGTCCATGACGGCAGGTGAACAACATGCTAGTGATAGAAGTAATAAAGGTATAGTAAGGTTGCATGAGTGACAGTGATTACTGTTGCTCATAGAAACTATGATTAACTCCATTTAGTACTAGAGTTTTATCCGAATCTGATAATAAAAGCATTGTCATGACGACTATGATAAGCACTTGACTCTGTAAGTTAGTTGGTAACCACGCCTTTCCCCCGAAACGCAGAACTGCTAAACGCTACAATTATGTATGGCGGTCATAACTCACCGGTCGAAATACACTCGTCTACACTTTTCAACCGTGAAAGACCAATATTTATTACATTAGGCCATTTGCTATCATTGTGTATAGTTATTTAAAAGGTATGTGGTTGCGTAATAAATAAAGAAAGTAAAATAAATAAAATACGGGGCTCGTTTGCAAAGTAAACAACTCATCAGCCAATACAAACAGGTATATATTTCGTTATTTTTACGAGACACCGCTGAACTCTGAATACGGCATGAATGTTTTATTTTGGTAAGGATAATTTTAAATGTAAAATCGACTTGAAGAATACGGAATATTATACATGAACTCGTTTGACATCTTACAATAGTAAAAATATGTAAATGCTATTGTTTGTTGAAACAATCCGCATTATCTTCCTTTAAATTTATCTTAGAGCGTGCGGCGCAATATTTTCAAAACAAGTAAAAAGTATAGAAGACTGATATGACATTTACGGACCTCCCTAACATGAATTAACATTAAAACAATTTAAGAATCTATAATTTAGTCCTTTAGTCCTCTAGAATTTTATATGGTAAAACCAGGAGGTAGAACCAGTGTAGTTCGACCGGGGAAGTACCACCGCCACACCTGTTTCTAGCGTGAAGCAGTCTTGTGTTTGGTGGAAGGTTGTGGTTGCCGGCTCGCTTATATATAAGGTGATCATCTTAGCCCTCGGGAGTAGCAACGTATCTGTGATCGATTTCAGATAGAATCCCTGTTCTATATGAAGTTACTTACACATGGGCGTCACGTCATGCGTCCATGGGCGGTAGTAACCACTTACCATCAGGTGGACTGCATGCTCGTTTGCTAATTCAGCCTAATAAAAAATACATGTATATAATTTTTTAAATAAATAATAAACAAAATATATTTGATTTGGGCATTGCATGTTTAGGTGTTCGTTCGAGGACAAATTTTACATATAATTTGCAATGATGTGCGTACACGTAAAGAATACTCGTTTAAAGACCTAACACATAACATAAGGACTGCATTAGATTTTTTTTTCAGTAATTAGTCCTTCTGCTATTTCTTTGGTTTACTATTCTATATAATTGCGCACACTCCATTGGTTTTTACATAAGTAGTAAGTTTTACAATATTGATGGTAAATAAACTAATGTCCTTTTGTCACAAAAAGATATCACACTTTTTCTTCAAAGTGAAATTACAATCTTATATCATGCAAAAATGTATGTTGGCCACAGATACGACTGTATATATAAAAACAATATTTAAGCAATTTAAATTCTGAATAAGTATATAATTACTTAAGTAAAAATAAGTTACATGACTTTAAAATTCTACTACTAAACATATCCGTATACATATACAAAGTATCTGTTATAGAACGAACTCTACCCTCCCATTTATTGATTTGTTGGTGAAAACAAAAGGCTTTCAGTGCAATTAACCGTGAAATCAGGCCGATTCATGTCTCTTGAGATTGACGTGTACCCGGATTTTCTACCTTTGGGGGATTAATTTGTTGGTCTTATCTTTTAATAATAGATTAAAATTTGATTTATAGGTACTTTTATAAATATTTTATTTCTAATTCAATTAGAAAAGCGATCAGTGTTCTTGGTGACTACAGTCTACCTGACAGTCAGTGGTCAAGTGTAGAAATGTTGACTAAGTTAGAACGTCTTAATTTATGTAAACTGTGTCTTCTTACAACATCTCTCAGCATTAAAATGGTCGCCCCATGTCATATGGAATCCATACTCTTACACCGAAACGCAAAGATTGATAAACGCTTGAAATAGGAGTAGCAACGGTACCGGTAAAAATATGTCAGTTCCACCATTTTTTATACTCTAGTAGCTCATAATACCTCCAACTCATCGGTTGGAAGTTTGGAAGTGGATCATATTCCAATAGTTATTGGAAAGCAGTCGATAACTCTGTTGACAATGATATGATAAAAAAAAACAAATCAATCGTTGATTCGTACCTTTGCTCACTTACAGCTACTAATATTCAACTTTTAAAAAGATCTTCAGCATGAAACAGGAAAATGTAACCAAGAAAAAGAGCCCTACCCCGCAACTCAGTATAAAAACATTGTAGACAATAATTTCTAAAGCGCTAGCATCCACTTATCCACAGACAAGTTCTACACGAGGCTTACTCAACGATTACTTAAAATAATGGTTCGTCGCTCCCTAAATTTAAGTTATCCATTTTCATTAAAACATCGCTCGAAGTGGCACATACTCGCCGTACGTAGTCTTATCCCCATTACACCACTAATCTTATAGGATTTTGTGCTGATGCTCCTAATTAATAGCTGTGAGGTACCCGCAACGTCTGAGCGGTAAATCCGACATCGTGTTTCTTGGGAATCGAATTTTGTAATAGGTATAGAAGCGCGTCTGGAGTTTTAATAAATTTACAAAGTTAGCTATGTTTAGTGATCGGTTAAAAGGGTGATAACTAGTGACTAATTTTTGTGTGCTTGCGTGCTTTTGGGTGCTGTATTAAAACGATAAAAGTTTCGTGATCATCGTGTCACCAAAAATGGCTACGTGGCCCGTCGGAATGCACTTTGCATTGTAATGGTTTATTTGCAACGGTCGTGTATTTCTAAGTTTGACCAAATAATGGTTTTGGTACAATGACACGCTTTATAACACGAAGACGCAATGCTCAACGCTCAGCAACGCGTATCACCGCCTGAACCGCTTTGTTGTATGTCGATCTTAAAACACTATTAAATCTACAGATCTCGTACGTGGTAAGTGACTGCCGTGACAGTCAAATTATTATAATTCTTTCATATAAAGTATTTCAAGTTTTCACGTATACTTAACGTGAGTATACATATGTCCCGTTTAGAACGAGAACATCCCGTTTTTCGGTTTTTCGTCCCGATGTCCGTGTAAAAAAAATCGAGACGCAAAATTTACCCATTTTCCCAAACCATGACGGTAATAATTATTGGAAAATCCTGAAATGTGTCGTGAAAAGTGTTATTTAAAATTACCATGAAAGATTTTTATTTCTTACGACGGTTGTGAAAAACTTGATTTGTCGCTTGAATATTAAAATTGAGCCAACAAAAAATGGTTATTTTATATACTGAAATACGACCAGGCAGATGCCGCCAGACACAAACCGCACAGACAAAATATTCTTTTAGCGTCATAAAATTTCGGTGGCCGGTTTTTACACTTAATTGACGAATTAACCCTTCTGATGAGTTGCAACCTAAACCTTGCTTTCCTGAATCAACCTACATTAGAACAAATTGTAAGAACCTATGTCCAGCAGTAGGCCATAAAAAGTAATAATCAATATAGGTACTATTGTTTATTGTTGTTCCATTCTTCATGATATACTTTCAAGGATAACTGAAATTCACAAATAATGAAGACAATTTAAAAGAACTTAGGAGAAGTGGCGTAGGGTTTAAGGGGCCATGGCTCCGGGCGGTACGTTTTGAGCGGCGGCAAAATTTTCTTTTTATATTATATAACCGGTATTTTTGTACAAAAAACTACGGACCTCAACTTGCGCCCGGGTGCCACATGTAGAAGGCGGCAAAATATTTAAATTTGGCGACATTTTTTTTGGTCGTGAAATAGCAAAGGCGCAGGTGTCAAAGACCATTTAGGTTTAGCTTCCTTTTTTTTTGGTAAAACATTTCTAGATTTTGTTTTTTTTTCTTCCCCCACTAAAATTCTTAAATAGGTGGGTGACATGAACCCACGTTACGCTACTGCTCGACTACATAAATGTCTTCATGATCTTAAAACGTTACCTTTTCTTATGAAGCCAGTTTTTACGCACCTAAACAACTCCTTTTTTGGAGCATCCTATAAATGTATACATATTTAAAAATGAAATACAAGTTAAACGATAGGAATAAGAATAATAATGAAACAACGCCATCTCTGTAATAGTATATGAACTGCGTTCTTTAGCAGTCTGCATCATTTATTTCATGAAAGTAGTGAAAGAGATGAGAAAGTGTGAACATTTTTCAATTTTTTCTTCTTAGATGTCGCTAATTTTCAGCGTGATTATGTCTTTAAACAAGATGTTTTAATCATTTTAATAATCGACGTAGTAAAGCGAACTTGTTGCACCCGAAATATGCAACTTTACACAGGAACCATAAAACAGTTAGAAGAAGTTAGAATAGAAAGTCTACTAATAGCTTATGCTATAAAACATTGAATTTAAAATTAAAAATTATTATATTTAATCTATGATACCATTCTAAGATCAATATAACTTAAATAACGTATTTTTTCGAGGTATGACAGGTTCACTTTTCTGCGTCTTGAAATGTTTAAATCATAAATGGTTTTTAAAAAGAGCATTTTTAAAAACCATTTAAAACATAAAGGGGTGCAAAATTGGAATAACGCCATCTTTGTGCATATAAAATAAAATTGTTACTTGCGTTATATACGAATTTACGTTTGATTTTACGCGTTTAAAGCAGGCACATCTGTAATCAACAATTGAGTGGAGGAGACTATAAGTGTACTTACTTTAGCTTGTGCACGATAGATGTCACTAGTTTTCAGTTATTTTTTAAGTACTTATCAGCATTTATTTTTTTGATTATCATGATATTTATGCCACTTGTAATTTGTTGAATTGTTTTATTAATTATTTTCACAACATTAGTACATAAAATATAATCGTAAAGTAAGATAATAAATTAGATAAATTTAGAGATCAAAAACTTAAAGCTTTTATCATGTTCTATTCATTCAAATAATAATTTATAGGTATGTTTGTTTAGGTAATTTGCACCCTTTTCAGTTGAAATTCCTATAAAATATTTACTGTTATAGATTATATATTAAAGAAAAATAAATATTTTACTTTAATATATTCTTGTACTATTTTGGATAATATTATATTAGGTCTTTACCTATGAAATTGTCTTTCTGCCGTACTGGCCATTTCAAATATTTTTTTTTCTTGGCTGATAATTCTAATTTCAATTTAATTTTATTTAAAAAACATGGAATTATTTCTAAAATCGTAATTTGTTTAATTAGTTAGTGTTTTATTTTCATTGCATTCGAGCATTTTCGACATTGTCGACAATGACGAATTAAAGGCGATTGTGAAAGCTGATGATACTCAACCCACGGCTGAATTAGCAGCAGCAGCTTTCGACGTTAGCATCACAACAATATTGGTCCATTTGCATCAAATTGGCAAGGTAAAAGCTTGATAAATTCATTTCTTGTGGCGAACTCAGAGGTGAGAAGAATGTGCAACGATGATGATGACGATGACGGTGTTTGTTCAATTTGAGACCCCGTGTGTGCTAAATTTCTATTAGAAGTAGTTATATCTCTCCCATCTGAAACTTGGACTCTGCTATATAAAGGGCCTGGTTCTATTAATTCGACTTCATCAGCTAGTGGGTCATACTTTGATCTTTATACGGGGTTTCGTCGATATGCCTTATTTCCTGCACGTAGCCACGTAGGTAACGTTTGACCTGAAGAAAAACGCCTTGTATGATTAAACATTCTTTCATGGGGAGTTGCGTTTGTCGCTGTACAAAGTAATGATCTTATGCTTAGCAAAGCGTCAGGTAAAACGGTTTCTTAGTCAGTAATGGGTAAACTCTTGGATTTGAGAATAAGGCGAGTTGTCTGCCATAGCGTGCCATTGAGACGTTCGATTTGACCATTTCCTCTAGTATTATACGGCGCAGAATGGCTTACAGACACCTCGATTATTTAGGAAATCTCCTAATTCTGCTGACATAAAAACGGAACCTTGATCCGAATGGATATAAGACGGCATTCCAAAAATGGAAAACAAGTCTATTAGGCAAGTTATGATTGTTTTACTACTTGTATCTGGACAGGCATATGCAAACGGAAATATGGAAAATTCATCTATAATTGTTAGTAGATATTTATTCTTCAATGGAAATGGACCCTTGAAATCAAACGCTAACGTTTCAAATGGTGTTGTTGCTCCGATAAGTTTCCGGTATATTTTAAAAATCTTGGTTTAATTTTTGAACAGACCCTACATAGTAATACTATCTTTTTAATATCATCCGTTGAATATAGTATTTTTTTACTTCGTACATAGTGAGTTAAACGAGTTATACCAGGATGGCCTAGATCGTAATGCAGACTAGATAATTGATTTTCTCACACACAGGTTTGCCTTGACAAAGCATCAGCTACAATATTTTCTGATCCTGGCCGATACATTATATCAAAATTATAATTAGATAATTCTAATCTCCATCTTCGTATATTTTCGTTTTTAATTTTACTTGCATGATTCTGCAACATATAGGCTACTGATTTTTGATCCGTTATTTGATGAAAACGACGACCAAGAAGGTAATATCTCCATTTCTTCGCACTTTCTACAATGGCACAAGCTTCTTTCTCTACTATGGGATAACTCTTTTCACTCTAACTTAATGACCTAGATAAAAATGCCACGGGTCTTCCATTCTGCGTAAGAGAAGCCGCGATGGAGAGACCCGAAGCATCAGAATTAACTGTCAATAGTATATGAGAGTCAACTGCTATTAACGACGACTCGGGTATAAATTACTTAAGTGATTCAAAAGCACTTTTTTGAATTTAGGTAACTAAGGGATAGAATCCAGGGACAGTAGCATCTTTTCCGTTTAATATTTTTTATTACACATAACGACGCTTCTGCCTACTGAGGTCACCGACACGTATGCCACGCTCTGCGTCTATTGGAAAAAAATAGACGTCACGGGACGCCAGGCAGATGTGAAACATCGTGTTCGTGCAAGTAATATGCATAAAAGCCAAGGTTGCAACAGGAACTAAATATATAGCATAATAAAAATAACGCCATCTACGAACAGTACTCCGCACTAAGTCCAAGTAATACCGGAGCCCGCTTAGTTTTATTCGATACTTAATAGTTCCGACAATGTATAACAGATGGCGCGAAAATAAATACGTTGTAGCGATCGCCATGCGGCCAATCAGGTTTGCGTGCGTGTACGTCAAAAAACCCATAAGGTAGGTTATTCAGCAAAGGACTTGACATGCACGGATGAATTGACTCATGTTGTACACCTACAAAATTATGTTAATATGAATTATCAAATACATTCTCAGCTCAATTTACAATTCCTCATGCACTTTCTACAATCTTCTAAATCATTTTCATTCATGGGCATGCCATCCACTAAACAACACGACCTTGTTTGTCATATTGATGGCACGTAAGAGCATGCGCGGAGTTAACGCATGCGTGTTATCAACGTTGCTTGTCTAGCACCCGATAGAAGCTGTCAAGGCTAAATAATAAGCTTATATTAGTTTAATTCCTTAAACTAGCGATATAAATGAATAGTGAAATAAATATCATTAGTCTTATCTAGCCGTTGAAAGTATCCGTGCTAAAGTTCTTATAACAGTGCTTAGTAACTTCAGTGCGTTTTTTCGATTATTGCTTTACGTGTCCCTAGCTTGAAGCAAGGGAGATTTTTCTGGTTAAGCAGTTCATATCAACAGGTAAGTTATCTGTTTATTGTTTTAATAATACATATATACAAATGGCTGATGTGGGCGTTACTCCAGACGGTTGCGTGGGAGGCTTCGCGTAGACGAGCCGTTGGTAAATAAATCTATTGGTTCAAGAACAAAGTTCATGTTTTATCAGAATTTGGAGAAATTACTGTGTTATTTTTAAAATGTTACGTACAATTACCTTTTTGCTTTTCAAGTGATTCTATTTTTATAGGTTCCTTATCTAAGTACTAGTAGGTACTAGTAGGTATAACAATTACTAATATAAAGTTTATTCGCTTCTTTTACTAGAACTTGTTAACCTTTTCTCCAAATCATAAATATTTCCATAGTATAAGACTTTAAAAATACTACTAAAATACCCATTATTTATTATTACTAGTATTATTACATCGTAAGCTATGTAGGTAATAGCCTATTCATAATTTATTGCATTATTAAATATTCTATTGAATAATTTGTTGCTACTCATTGATTGATTATGAAGTTTATTCACAAAGTATTCACGTCATTATGAACTGAACGCACCCTCAGTGTCCATTAACGAGAATATTGGCGCAAAATCAATACACGCCGTGAGTTACTTACGGGTCATTGCTCATGTCCTACATATAAGTTAATGAGACCAGGTTTCTCGTCCGGAAATGTAAAATAATTTGGAGGGATGCACGGGATGCATTTAGAGGGATGCACCTTCACAACGGGATGAGGACAGCCAAATATCCTAGAGGCCTATGTCCAGCAGTGGGCTTATGATGGTCATCATCACTATCTGGCATGTTACTGAAAGATGATGAGGACTATCGTCACTTATACTTCTGTCTTATAACAGCAGGGTTTCAAAGGTATAAGATTTCTTCAAGGTTCAATTGCAGTAGTAGTTTAAAGAGTGTGGTTTTCTAAGAAAACATGCAGCCCCCCTTACGAGATGTTGATTTTACCAACCATAGATTTTTGTAATCAACCCCAGATACGATTACAGTTCTATCAGAGGTATGCGTTGCGCCTCTTGAAGACTGACTATATACAGCTGCTTGTAAAAGCTCATATTTCTCTCTCTTACTTTATTTAA
>MOOZ01001124.1:94125-116882 GCA_002930495.1 Cecropterus lyciades
AACAGCGCATAACATTGCTATTATTAGGCAGAAATAGGTGTAGCGGTGGTGCTTCCGGAGTTGAACCACAAAGAGTTCTACCACCTTCGAAAATGCTTACAATATTACAATTTATGTTCCGTATAAATAAAATATTATATCTAATAACTTTAACTTTAAACAATGAATGTAATGATTAACAACGAAATATAATTTAATGTTATTGCAGCGATATTTCAACGGTACGTTCAAGTTACATTGTAAATGAGAATGAGAAACATTTTAAATTGGAACACAGAAGGAATAGCAATGAATGTAAATTATCGTAGATAACAAATAGCAATAGGGTAAAATTTATTCGTTGTGGCATTAACATAGTAACAAAATAGACTGCTAATGCAAAGCGTAAAATATCTGAAACTTAAATAAAAAGTAGGTTTTTTGACAATATTTGAAGTGAAACTTTTTTATGATCATTATGATTTTAAACTCGATGAAACGAAAATACGTTATGAAAGCAGTTGACGGCGCTTCAAATACATGGCGTACCCCTTTAATTTTTTAATCACGTTGAAAATTTTATTTAGTAAATTGTATAAGAGCTCAAATGTGTCATACTTTTTATTTATTATTATTAAGTTCCACTTCTATCTTGTGTGATTTGCATACACACAGTTTTATTTTTGTTATAATGTATTATCTGAACGACATAAAATATTAAGGTCCTATTTACAAAATATTGTAACCTTTTATATTTTATGTGTTAGTTTGGTAGTAACCTAAACTCTTATAAATATAAATAACGAAATCTACATTTAAGGATCAAAAGCGCAGACATATAACGCGTGTAGCTCATAAGCTGACTTACATAATTCGAATGAAAATTCATTACATCTAAGAGTCTGTTTACTTACTTCGTCTATGACTGTGTTCCATCAAGATCGCTCATAAGAACAACGAGCGTTTTATCGTTCGTTCTGCTCGTTCATCGTTCATTTCCATTCATTCCATTACAAACAAGAACATTGAACGAGTGTTATCATAAAATCTATGCAGATGGTTCTTATCTTCAATAAAATCTACCGTCGCAAACGTACACTTATTTCTTGCAACTCACGAAGACGGTAGATACACGATTTTCAGTCTTAAATACATAAGAAGAAAACCATTTACTATGCAAAACAGTATAGTTAATGGAAATAACTACAAATCAAGATTATGCAGAATTTTGATTTAGTGCTCCAAATCCGCTTTGTTTCGAGTTCTGTCTGTCTGAGAGTGGATTTAATGAGGACGTCTACATTTCAATAGATTTAAGTTATCTACGATATTATTTTTGTTTTATTTTTATAAATAAATTTGTTATTATATTTGTGCAATTCTAAAGATTTGACGAGTTATTTATTGTGAAGGATAGCTTCACACCCTTTTAATTGTCGTACGAATTTAAGACGATAGCTACTGTTAAACACGACTGACAACACTAGTTATAAACACCAATAAGAATATATATAAACATAATGGTATTTGAATTGATTTTGCCATGTGATCATAAATAACATAAATTAATAGAAATGAGTAATTAATCCATAAATATTACAAATACATAAATATGTATATTTTTTATGCTACTATTGAGACTATTTGATAAATCGATATTGTATTGACTCTATGATAGTTGATTAACATCTACGATGTTTATTATAAAAATGAAGGAAGAATTCTAGTGCAGATCATTCTACCAATACCTGTGTAAGACGTTACTCTGTCCCACTCTTTCTACGTTACGCTTTCTACACTTACAGCCCCACAGTAAATTTTTCTCCTGTGTCGTGGGTGCCATGGACACACAAAGACGAATACACAAACACCCAGAAACAGAACAGAAATCTAAACTCATTATTCAGATGTCTGTCTGGCCGGGGATTGAACACGGGACACACTGCGTGTCAGACCGGTATGGTGACCGCTCAACCACGTGGGTTGTCATAAATGTGAAAGTTTGTGAGATAGTATGTGTTTGTTATTCTTTCACGCGAAAACTATGGTTGGATTTCCCTGAAATGGCGTACGTCGTACTCATTATCTTGGTAGACGTGACCGAAGACGGAGCCGCGGGAATAACCTAGTGTTCTGTACGGACTTACCACCTACTTTTAACGGACCACTGTATGGACTTATAATTTTTTTTATAAAAGAAATTTGAGTATTTCTTTTATATAAAATTATATCCATAACTATAAAATTTACATAAATTCTCATCCAGAAACAAATGAGGCAGTTAATTAACTTGTGCGAATGATGAGGTTAGCTAGTGAGTAAGGTTAAAAACCGGTCGAACCGAACTCACGCACGAAGAGTTCCCTACGACGGCAAGAAAGGGCAAAAAATCAAATTTGATGTATGGGAGTCCCGTAAAATATTTATTTTATTTTGATTTTAGTGTTTATTGATATAGCGGCAACAGAAATACATTATCTGTGAATAATTCAATTAGACTATTGAATACTACCATGGTTCATAAGATACAGCCTGGTGATAGACATACGACCAGCGGAGTCTTAGTAATAGGGTACCGTTTTTACTCTTTGGGTACGGAACGGTACGTCATATAGGAAGAATTTGAACCTTGGCATGTAAGTGATTGGACGAGCTCGGCGCATCTGGAAGTAACATAAAATTCCAGTAACACGACTATGAAAAATTTACTGCGTTACTAGCTGTGCCGGCGACTATGCTTGCATTGCGTACCTTTTATAATAAGAAGTAGCAACTGAGCATGCGATCCACCTGATGCTAACTGGCTACTGCCGCCCATGGACATCTGTAATCAACCCTAGATAAGATCAGTCTAACCTGAGGTTACCACACATGCGTTGCAACCCCTAACGAAGTTGGAACGTCTCGGATATAGTATAGATATACGAATAGATAGATATACTTAATAGATAAGGGAGATCTCGTACCACACACTTCAGACCGGTTATTGGTGGACTGCATGCTCGTTTGCTACTTCCATATTAGGAAAGAAAAATTGAATCAGAAAATTTTGTTTGAGATAAACTAAGGGACAGACAAGCGGACCCAATTTTATGACACAGAAGTATACGTCGAAGTGCACTTTTCGGTAGTTCCCACCTGCACTATATTTCACAAAGGCTATAACGTTCAATATTGAAGTTTCAACATCTTTCTCTACTTTAGGTATACTGCACTGAATGCACGTTTGATGTCATATTAAATTTTGTGATAATGGAGAATGATGATAACCAGAGAATAGACAGACTTTGGGATTGTTCGAGTCTTGAAAAACTAACTATATTTGAATTAGAATTTGTACTAAATTTTTTTCTTTTACTGCCACGGGAACGGAACTCGATCTCAACTGAGAAGAATACTTATATTTTTTTTATCGGATTGAATTAACAAGTGAGCGTACAGTCCACCTAATGGTAATTGCTACTGCAGCCCACGGACATCTGTAAACACCTTGATATAAAATAGGGGTTCTACCTAAAGTCAATCGCAGGTGCGATGCTACTTCAGATGACTTAGATGGTCATCTCACATATGTATAATATGCAACGAGCTCACCTTTGCATGTGTAGCGACTTCCCGCAACTCATCAAGGGATGACGCCACTGTATTCTGAATCACGCTGTCGTAGTTTTCTCAACATCCTACATATAAACAAGTTCCGAACAGGGTCTGTCGAAGCACGGCCGCTCCAGCATGATCACCTTGCCTAGCGGGAGATCTCTCTTTGCCAAAGTGGTGACCCCCAGAGAAGAAGACGTCTCTTCTTATCTCATCGATGGTGACAACCTCACTCCCTGGATGGACTGCAGCCTCTCAGCTTCAGCTAATCAGGTGAACCTGATCCCGCAGCGCATCATAACAATGCTTCCTGTTCCTGATACAGCTACTCTCCATGACTTCGCGGATCCGGCTTGAGCAGTCATTGTTCGCCTCTACACTTCGTTTCACCCTCACATTCCAACTCACCTTTGACTAAGGTTATCACAAGGCCTCACTTCGCCCTCACATCTCGACTCAACGAAGTCGGAGACTAAGGAGGCGCTTGTACGCGAAGAAGTCTTAAGTACGGAATACATCGACATCCAATCTGAACAGACCAGGTCCATGTGGCGACCTCTCGCAACTCATCAAGAGACGGCGCCACTGTATTCTGAATCACCAGACAGTTCCAAACAGAGACTGTCGAAGTACGGCCGCTCCACAGGCATGTTCACCTAGACTTGCGGGAGATCTCTCTTTGCCAAACACCCTTCTACCGAAACCCAAGAAATGCTTCACGCTAGATATAGGTGTGGCGGTAGCACCTCCCAGGTCAAACTAAACTGTTTCTACCACTTCTACCACTTGGTACTTATAAAACTACAAAATTGTAATTTTATAAGTAAAATATTCTACTTACATCTTTGCTTAGAGACTGCAAATACGTCGAATTTGAATCTTAAATGGATTTTTACAAAAATATCTTTTTCATTGAACCAAACGGAAGAGTAAAAACGGAAATAGGTCACTTCGTTGTGTTATTCCGAAAAATTTTAGAATTAAATTCCCTTTCGTACTGCGCTTGAATTTTAAATCACTTACGTAATGAAGGGTCCGTCAGGGATTTTTTGATTGAACATTTGCTGTGGTACTTTTCTGAACGCACTCAACGGAATTATAAGTTTCAACATTAGTAGGTATAACACAAGGCAGCATTTTATTGATATGGAAATAAAAAAACATTGAAGTGTCTTCTTGTTATATCAAAATAACAAACTTAAAAAAAAATATCGTGTAATGATATATATGCATTATAAATATATTATATGGCATATATAACAAAAGACAATTATAAATTATTTTCTGTCTGTCTTTCTTTTCTGGGTAATTCCTTAACTCCTGGTCCTGTTTTGACGGGATTTTCACTGACAGATAGCTTAAGTAATAAGGCGTCACTTAGGCTACTTTTATTTTAGAAAAAAATTACAGTCTACGCGCAAATAGTCGCTGTCGCCGGCGCTATTGTCGGTTGCTGTCAGTACTCTTAAAAAAAATATATATTGTTAAAATTGTTGAAGTTATATGTAATTATGACAAGTAAAAAAAATAAATGCAGGTGAACCCGCGGGGCGCAGCTAATTACAAATGAAAATCCACATAAGCGCATACATATACAATCGCCTTTCTTACATAACCATATTGTATGTATTGAAATAAACAAAAATGACATACGAAATCTGAATCTGAAGTTAACAAAGAGAAGTATGAAATAACCCACATCATTCAGAACATATCTATGTGACCGAAACCCACCGAGAACCACAGTCTGAAAACGTAACAAAAACAGAAACACAACAAAAACGTTGAGTAACAAAGAGAACAAAATTCAAAACCGGTATTCAATGTTCTATGATAGTAGAACAATATTACAAAGAAGCCAATGAATATTTCTCATAGCAGCAATGCGGTGTCGGTATTAGTATTTAGAATGATTACATAGGAATGGATTGCAATATGGATTCAACATCAAGGTGGCTTATATTAACAAATAACATTGTTAAAAAAAACGGAATACTTAAATTAAATGCTTAAATGAAAGATCAGTCTTCCCTGAAGTTGATGACAGATGAGTTTCTACACCATAAGATTAAGTTGGAAGGCCTCTCATAAGCAAAACACAGCAGCTTAACACTGCTATAATAAGGCATGGCATGGCATGACATCTCATCTGTTGCTTATAAAGAAATAAGTCTCTGCTCAGGCCTTAAGAATGTAATCAAAATATATGCTCATATCGTATTGAAATTTGTAAGGTTAGTTCCAATCACTTTACTTTAAATAAATGGTATTTAATTAAATTTTGAAGATATAAATTTCTGTTATATTTATTTCATGTTTTTTTAATGCGGGTGAAACCGCGGGTATAGCTTGTCACTTAAATTAATTAAATAAAATTAACGTAAATAAATTAAAAAAATAATAATAATAATATCTTTTAACCCTGCAACATGTTAAAATGGATCAATACCGCGACGATATTAATTCTAACATGAAATATTTATTATTTTTAAAATGAATAATATTTTTTCCACAATGCACAATATACGGTATGTGCTAAGGTGACATAAGAGGTCATGGAGGTGACCAGTTAACGACAGACTAAATGGCTTCATCCATTACGAGAGGCACCTTGTTTGGTAATATCCGTTCGCGTGTCACCATACCACTATATGCTTTAAACCGCAAAAGTAATGGATTGTCTTTCTACCTAAAAATATTTTATGTAAAACTAGCTGTCGCCTACGATCATACACGTTTCATATATATAATTTTATTTTATAATATGTTAGTAGCAAACGAGCATGCAGTCCATCGGATGTTAATTAGCTCCTACTGTCCAATAACATCTGTAATCAACCCCAAGGTCAGAGTCTTACCTGACGTTGGCCACAGATGCGTTGCTACTCCTGAGGAGTAAGTTGAAACGCCTGGGATAAATATGTACACTTACCACACCCTTCAGACAAAAATACAGCAACGCTTTACACTGCTGTTATTAGGCAGAAATTGGTGTGGCGGTGGTACTTCTAGAGTCGAATCACAAAGAGTTCTAACATCTTCAAAACAACAATAATGAGAACGCAGATGTTAGTCAAGAAATTGAGTTGATCAGACGTTTTATGGGTTAGGAACTTCAAAAATATTCGCTTTTTTATATTGCGCTAAATGATAATTTGCCACAACCACCCATTAACATCCATCATTACATTTGTACTAATTTCTACCCTAAGAACTGACTTGGAATAAGTCATGTAAGTTATCTCATCTCAAAACCACAAAGATCAATATCAATAGTTAGTGTTGAAACTAAAATTTTAGTTCAGTTTCAGTTGCTTTAATGATATTAAAAAATATCACGCGGCAAGTTAGGTGGTAAAAATGGCTTTGGTGCTAATCTTGAAGATTGATAGCCTTAAGAAAGTAAAGGGAAACTGTCAAATTCAACACACACAGGACAGATTGAAATGCATGTATTTAAAGGTCGATTCCCAGGAGTTACTCTCAAAAAGATAGATGATTCTGATTTCATCTCAAATGCAAATCCAATAAATAAATAACTCAATTACCAATATGAAACATGTGACATGAATATTAATGTCTACGTTAAATGTTTTCGATCACAAAATATGGCTTACGGCGAATATGTTAATAGGTTTCAATATGTTTCAATTAGGGATTGCAATCCGGTTAAATTTTTAAACGGTGTGGTATTGTATTAGTGTTTCGTCGATCTTGAATAGCACTACTCCCTGAGTTCCCTTCGATGTCGTAGTAGGCAACAAAATCCAGGAGATAACCAGCATCTTCCTGTATAACATTAACTTCTATTGCGGTTATTAATACACGTTATTAACCAGACGCAATGATTATTGGCGAAAGTTTCAAATAAAAGTGCTCTATATCTAGCAATAGACCTCGTAAGGCTGATGGATGAATGGAAGAAATTTTAATCCGGCCGGATTGATAAAATGTGCGTAAGCCTGCCTTTTCAATACAAAATTAAGTTGTTTTGTTTGTTTTGTGCGATTATCTGTGGGACAAAACTTATTTATTATACTCAGTGTAATAAGTAATCAATCATTTAAATACATATTTAATAGTTTATATAACGACAACAACACCAAATCTATATTTAATTTATATCAACACTTTTGAAGACTAACTTAGAGTAGGTACAATACTATTTCGTATGTGTCTACACATGCCTACCATCCAGAACAAAGCCGTTTCCAAATTTTAAAATATGTCGTAGTTCCTGCAGGAGGAACATGCATAAAGTTTAACAATTAAAACTATAGGTACATTTATAAGGATTACATACTCTACCTACTGCAGTCCAATGCAGGAATTCCGCTCGTAAATTTGAAGCGCAGATACCTTTATATTTCCGTCTACTTTCGTAATGATGGTCTATTTTGAAATGAAATGGATTGCTTTGTTATTGTATGGTTAATCTATATTTGCATGAATGGTTCGTTTAACGTTTTACGACTACAAGATTTAGGGTATTTGGAATAGTTACGGTTATATTTAAGTAACGGTCGTTAAATCCCGTCTTAGTATTTTAGTGGTATATTTATGGATATTTATAGGTTAACCTGTAATTTCCTCAAGATTGCTTCCTTCGTTACTGATTCGGTAAAGTTATTTGTTATTCCAAAGTCTTTATAGTTTTCATAGCTTCCGTTGTTTTACGACTGTTCAAAGATATTGGTATATTTATTTAATGGATCATTAAATACCGTTTGACCGATCAACGTGAAACTTGGTACATTAAAGTCGTTTTACGTGACGAAGGTACTCAGTACTTAAAGCCAGATTACCGTTTCAGTTTACCGGTCCGACACCGGTCTTAAACGCAGTTCCTTTTCGGTTCGATCCCCGGAGAGACACATATTGAATTATGGCTTTAGATTTTCTTTCGGAATTTGAGTATTCATCTTTGTGCTCACCTCGCTGATCCTCGTAAGCGGCACTGAGACCTTTGTAAGGTTTATTCTCATGCTCTCCGTTGTATACCTTATTAGGAAATATATTATTGTTTAAATTTATAAACTACTAATGAAGACATGAATAAACGTTGAGTATTGTATTCTTTTTGTTTATTTTTTGTATTTTCCTAATAGTGTTTTATATACCTAATAATTTACTGTAGGAACACAATAGCTAGCCTGCATTTATCACCAACAGGGTCTTCTCTGTTAATTTAAAAGCAACAAGCCCACATTCAACATCAAATGTGGCTTTCTTAGCTACCACCAAAACTGCTTACAAGTATAGTAAAGAAGCCTTTTGATAATTAAGTGCATACTACATCCATTTACGAAAATTGAAAATCGAACCACATAATATTTGTAAAATGAAAAAGTACTATTTTTCGTACATAAGAAATAATTGATTTCAGATGTCCAAATAATTTTGACCTTTACTTTCTCAATATCGCTCTATCATAACGGTAAATATTTGGTGGACCGTAAAATGTCTAATATATCATCTGAACCCTTCGGAGGGTCTCACGCAATCGATTATATGGGTAATAAAATATTTCCAACTTCTGCCAATTTCACTCAGTATTCTTTATAAGAGGGTCAACAGACTTATCAGAATAAAATAAGGATATCCTTACAATATGATGCCGATGTTACATTACAAGTACATTAATTATTGTGTTTTATAGTACGTGATTGATATTTCAGAATTTGGATATTTCTTCTTAAGTATAAGATTCGTCGTTTTCGATTTTTATTCATTCTTATTAACATCTAGTGACCAGTAGTGAACTGTATTTAAAATGAAATAACAATCGGAACAAAATAGAAAACCGTTATCACATCCCACTACAATCTTACTAATATTATAAATAAAAGTTAGTAAGACTATATGTAAGTTCGCTGCAAATTTGCACACAGTTAGTTTATAATCTAGATTAACATATATAATCTCCATTACCCTAGGAGACGTGACCCAATCGGGTGGCGCCGCGAGAATAGCCAAGTAATACGTGAAATAACAATATTGTTATTGTAAAAGGTAATTAAATGGAGATAATGAATATTCAGTAACATAATAATGAGACATAACATAACTACAAACGTGCCATAGTAAAGTAATAACCCAAGTCACTCTAGCGGATATAACTGAATTCAGTTTAACCAACTTTACATAAATCAGCGCTGAAAAATATGAAGACTCCCCTCGGCTATTTATTGCTTGCACCATACGGAATAGTTATAAAACTTGTCGCCATGTATGATTTGATTAGATTTCAGATTTACGACGATGCTAAAGCAGTAAATATTTTATTTGACACCAATGTGTTATTGACATTCAATCATACTTTACGGTCAACACGCATAGAAGTACTATTTGTTGAGCTTTGCAGCAGCTCGTCGCATTTTTGCTATGTGTTTCCTCAAAATAATCATTTTTGACGTTTTTGACGAAGGTGTGACCGAAAATGGAAACATATGCGTGCATGTGTAGCCAAAAACGTACTAAGGGCACTGCTATTGAGGTATTTTTTTTAAACAAGTGCCGGAATACGCGGCATGTTGCATGACGCTTTACGGTGAGCCAGGCGGCATCGTGGATGTTGGCCTGCAAATTTTTATGTATCTGCCCATAATGTGGAACTTGCTGGTTCAGTAAATCTTTCTCGTATTTATAATAATTGCATTTCAGTGTGACGGTTGAATTTAAGAATATATGAATGAGTTATTAATTATTTAATTAAATTTATATTAACTCGACGCGAATGGGTCCAAATCATGTGATTTTATTTTGTCACTAACCTCACATAGTTTGTAATACACGTCTTATGAATATATGTATGTATATAAATAAATATAAAAACATTAAAATAAAGATTTTGCTAATGAGATATTGTTATTGCTATAAATATTGGATAAATGAAAAAAAAAACATATTTTATCTTACCGTAGATATAAAAAATTGTGTCGACAAAACTATGAACTCTGTGTGGTTCAATTGGAGTTGGCTGTATATTATTTGTACAAAGTATGACTAAGTTCTCGTTCCAGCAGATATGTATCAATATTACCGAAGGAAAGATAAACGGCAGATAACCATCAATGGTAGAAAACCACTTACCTTGCCTTCAATTCGATCCGCGGACCAGACGTGTCATGGGTGACACGGCGCTGTCACGGGGCGCAAAGATTTAGGTACGGCTTTTTCTTCCTAAGTAAATTCTGCACTTCACAAGACACACGCGATAGCACGGATAGTTCACGTGGAGTAAATTATGACAATGGCATACAGAGCGGCATTATGCACTTACTCGGCGCAAGGCGACGACTAACAGGCCACAAGATGCAGCCTGAAATTAGGAATTTTAGTTCTACCCACATGCTAAGAAAGATTGAACAAACTCAATCAAACAAGTTGTATAGAATTTATATAATATCTAGTAGACGTACATACGATAAAATATTAGTATATTGATACCCACATTATCTTGATAATAAGAAATAGTCGTCCTTTCCCCCTTTAGCGGCATTTCAGTCGACGCCATTTTCTTCAAATCATAAGACCTTTGTCACAGCAAACTAAGATGATTCCAATGACATATCATATTCCACTAAGCCGTTTGGACTGTATCGCTTGCCAAAGAAATGGGCATACATACAAACATACATACTCTCAAAAAATACTACCCTTCTCCTAACGCAGTCGGGTAAATACTTAAGATAAATTTATACAATGTAACTGCTGCGTAATTGTAATTGCAATTTCAGAAAATAAAATCGTAAAAATTTACAATTATGTAGGACTAGCCGAGCCCTGCGGTTTTTCCCGCGTTTAAAAAATGTAACTTAACATAGTAACATATACGTGCGCGTAGAACGTGCGTGGTTTCTTAGGTTTTAATTTTTTTATGCGGAACCCTAATTAAATTTTCTAAAATAAAAGTAACCTAAGTTACGCCTTATGACATCAGCTATCCAACAGTGAAAGTCCCGTCAAAATTGGATCAGCGGTTTCAGAGATTACCCAGAACAAACAGACAGACAGACAAACAGACAGACAAAAATTTTAGTAATTGATTTTTTGTTATCAGTATTGTATATACTTTCGTATGCATTTGTTAAAAAGTTGTTAGTTGTTAAATTTTTATATTACAAACAGACACTTCAATTTTATTTATATGTATAGATGGGTATGCATTATAATTATGCTAGTCAACCGCATGACCAAATTTATCAGATCCCATCTGCTGTAACTGTTACTGTATATAAGCTTAAATCTGTTAAGCTGTAAATTCGACATACTTTAAACAGCATCACCGCCGCGTAACTATGATATGTAGATTCCCAAAAAAATACTACAGTGTACGTGCATAACTCGCTTTCCCTTGAAGCGTTGCATTGTGAAATAAAATTCTATTGTAAAATACCTAATTGAAATGTCCACTTTCTTTTGACCGTATAATTGCCGTTTAACAATGAGCGAGGACGACCGTCGGCTCGTTAGTTAACGACGCAGAAATCCGAACCACCCACTAAACAGTGGGGATGGTAAATATCTTTTACATTTGTACATTATATTACAATGTTTTTATAAACATTGTATTGTCATGTATAAATGTTAATGATACGGGAGGTATTCGATCTCCTAGAGAATTGCCCGGGTAAAGAGGGTACCCCTCGAAGCCCGAATATCCTTGTCCAACCGCCTTTATGTCGATTTAACCGTAGCATATGAAAGACCGGAGGGTAAGACGTCCCCTAGTTAGTTAGTGTAGCTTGAAATTCTCAGGTGCGCGCATGTAGTAGATAAATGCATGCATGCGTGAGTGAGTGCGAGCGAGCGTGTTTGCGTACGTGCGTGCGTGCTTGCGTGCGTGCGTGTGTGTGTGTGTGAGAGAGAGAGAGAGAATACACGTATGTGTAAGCGCTCGTATGTGTGCGTGTTGTAAGAATGAATGAGTTTACTATATAAAGTACATAAAACTAAAAGGTATGGCTCTTGAACCAAAAAGCTTTTACTTTAAAAGCTCAATCAGGAATAAAGTGAATATAATTAAGAATGATCACCGTCGAAGATCTGAAAGAATGTATTGCGTTGCGTTTTAGAAATCATCAATTATACTGAAGGATATTATATAATCAATTACATTTGCATGACGATACAAAATATTTATCTTAATACTAAGTGATTAAGAAAAAAATATATGTTTTTCTTTTCAAATAACTAAATTTTATGCTTTGTTTAAATATGTGGTAATCAAAAAAAGTCACACAAATTTTTTTCTCAACGTTATCCTCAGGGGTAACATCTTAGTAGTTATGATCCTCTATTTAAAGCTTGGTATTTAGGGTATTTTGCAGTTAATATTTAAATTACCTCTATGCTTTTTTAATATGTTACAGGTACTCACGATATCCGGTTTATTGATTTTCTTTTTGCTGATATTTCGACCCAGTTACATGGATCGTAGTCACGTTGAAACTGCGGTAGCGGGCATAAACCATTGACAAGCACTAAGTAGCGGTGGATTAATCTAACCCACTATATACTATGTACCCCACATTTAGTTTGTTTACATACTCTGTGATCCAAATGTCTATGTATCATAGTTTTATAGATGCAATCCTGTAACAGAACAATAGAGAGAGTATTCTTAGTAATAACATCCTGTTTTCACTCTTTGAGTACGGAACCCTAGAGGAATAGGCAAATTCCTAAGATCATAAATCAGAATACCAGAATATATTAAAATAATTTAAGACAATTCTCAAGGCGGCCATGAAAAATTGAAATAGAATCCTTGTACAAACATAGAAAATAAAGAAACTAGCATATTTTCTTACAAAATCTTCTGGAAATCCAAGAATTATGGAAATACTAGGGTACAAGTGGTGTTATTTTGTAAGAAGAAAATTTTAAATTGTTTGTCTTATTATATTATGTTACATTTTTAACACTAATGCAATGATACTGTTATAAGTATTAAACATTTAATTATCATCACACGTCCTTACGTTTATATCACGTCAAATAAAATAATTATGTACAGACAGAGAAACTTTTTAATATGTTTTGTTAAATCAACATCAGGAATATAACAATTTTACTAATATTATAGACGACCCGCGTGGCGGAGCGGTCACCATACCGGTCTGACACGCAGTGGTCCCAGATTCGTTCCCCGGCCAGACATACATCTGAATGATGAGTTTAGATTTCTGTTTTGGGTCTGGGTGTTTGTGTGTTCGTCTTTGTGTGTCCATGGCACCCACGACACAGGAGAAAATCCTACTGTGGGGCTATGAGTGTAGAAAGCGTTTAAAGCGTTTATAAACGCGAAAGTTTGTGATGTGTGAGTGAAACTTAACACCTATTGTGTTAAGTTTTTGCTACAAACGGATTTGGATGAAATTTAGCCCCGACAAAGTTTATGGCCTGGATTAACACATAAGATACTCATCATATTGTGCGATATGATCCAAGGTATAAAAAAGGTAGTATAAGTCTAAAAATATTATTTAAAAATAATGGATATAAGATAGACGCTAGGTAACACAATCATATATACGAAATATGTGATACAAAAGATATCTAAAAACAAGATTTTTAGATATATGTTATCTTTGTAATTATATTAGAACCAAAGGTAAAAGTACTTAAAATTTACTATATTTACCCTCGAAAATTACATACAATATGCTAAAACCTTAAATATCATAACTTAAAAACATTTAATTCAGGCGTTCTACCTTTTGCCGTTTTATCATCGATAAAATATTATATTCCCACTATAATAACCCCAAACACCTGGTCCAGAATTGCTTAGGCTTAGGCCAGAATTGCTGCATAGATTTCTAGAATATCAAACAAAACATAAATAGTTAAAGGTGCACAAATATTATGTTGGAAGGCCGTCATAACCTCAACCTACTTTCCAGTTACAATCTTAGTATGCACTTCCGTCAATAAAAAGTTACCGTGAAGCCGACTTAGTACCAACAAGCCTTATACATTGTTTGCTTGAATTAAGTTAACAATAGAGAAAATTCTTATTTGTAATCATTGCGATTTAAATCGGTTCGAATGATAAAAGTCGGTTCATTGAAATCCATTGGGTGAAAAATGTTCTGTTATATTTAAAAAAAAACTTACTTTTGGGATTAAACTTCTTCAGAATCCTTGTTATTTGAAACGCGATGAACCGAACATCATATAAAAGTCTAAGGACAAAAATATTTTTTAATCAGCATTTTCATTCATATAGAAAAAGTGTTCTATCTGAAGTCGATCACAGATGTGTTGCTACGCCCGAGGACTAAATTAATCTCCTCAAGTACCTACAAGTGAGCCGGCAACCACACCATTTCACCGGAACACAAGAGTTGCTTCACGCTAGAAGGTTGCGTGTTTAAACAGCAATATATCTCATTTTCAATTCTAAATTTAATTAACGCTACAACTCGTGTTATTTCATACATTTTTGAACAACTCCAATTAAAATTGAAACTCCAGCTTACGTCGGTAACATTATTTGCACTTATAAATCCATTTATTCATTTAACCGAACGAAACGTCCTTTCCACAATGCCACAACTAGATTAAATCTTTCAGGAACAAACCGTAAATTGTCGCGGAATTATGTCACGGACTCGGTTGCAGAAATGTTTGTACTAGTAATGGCCAGGGGAAATTGCGGATTAACAGTTTACAATTGTTACATGCAGCGAATAAAAATAGGTAGGTACAGGTTAGATTCAAGCCACTTTTTATCTCCGACTGCATCATAAGAAGGGTAATGTTTTATAATTATGGCCTATTAAAGTTATAGCAAATAAGTTAACGAGTTACGAGTATTTTTATAAGCACCTAACAAACAAGCAGACGGGCAACCTGATGGAAAGTAGTCATAGTTGTCTATAGACATTTGCAACGCCAGAGGAATTGCCAATGTATAGCCGGCTTTGAAGAAGAACTTTATTGAAAATCCCCATGTCATAGCATCTTAAGAATACCTCAGGGGAAAGCTCATTCACACACATCTTGTACGTTTTTGATAGTTTGACAGAAGGATCGACAGGACAGAGAGTGCAAACCGAACGGTGGAGGACCGCCAATAGCCCAATTGATGTGGATGGAACTTCATCCTTCGGCGCGTATATCTATGTCATCGTAATTAAAGTGTACTATGTTTTCTTTTCACCTAAATAAGATTCATTGAATTATGATTTATTATCAGACTACGATTCTATGATGCAACATCAACTCAGTCATCGAGACAGAAAAACAAAAATAGCGTAAATAAAATAACTCTTGATTCAAAAGATTCATTTCATTAAAAAATGTTTATTTTTCGCATGTCGAAGGTTGTAGGGTTGTCTTTTCAAAGTATGTACATATTTCTATCTGGCGTGGCGCCAACAATGCACATAGCACGTGCTCGTGACTGGGGTATATTCTTAGTGCATTCGATATGAAGTAAATATTTTTTAATGTATTGTGTCAAAAAATTTAATTATATGCATAGCATCCCATTACCGGGTCTTCATGTAAAATGAGGAGGTGTTAATGCTTTAACTGACTGGCAAGTAAGAAACGATTAAGTTCAGACTCCACTATGCTGCCTATGTGTGAATTGCAAGGCTAAGAAGTCAGGTTTTTTGTGAGCGTATTGCTTCTAAAAGCTATCAAAAGATGGCGTCACTGTATTATAAATCACGTTGTCGAAGTTTTTTACCATCTTGCTTATGTAGATACACATAAGCAAGATGGTAAAAAACTTAAATTGCACAATAAGACCGTCGGAGCACGGCCGCTTTTTGAGTATGATCGCCTAGTCTAGCGGGAGACTTCCCTTTACAGTTTTGTAAATTTCATTAGTACATTCCGTTATCATTGTATTTTATAAAAAATATATGCAGTCTACCTGATACATATTGTTATGAAAAGTACAGAAAAAAATTGAATTAAGCCTCGTCTTCGTTTCTACCAGCGGTACCGAGTTTTGATTTAATTGTTTCCCTATTTTTATACTATACGGTGGTAGTGTAAGAAAAAATATTGCAACTGATAATTTTTAAGTGCCTCTGTAAGGTTATGCGAAATAAAGACATTTCTTTTCATTTTATTGGTATGGATACTCGTAGAAGTACACAAAGTACTCCAATTTAGTGCTTATCGATTCACGACTTTCCCCAAGTAAGAGATAACTTTTATTTGGAGCTAATACATAATATGTCAACGAGCAGAAGTGAGCGAGTTTATAGTCATATAGAGTTTATGTAATACTTGATATGAACCGCGGTTTCGCCCAGATTTCCAAACAGTAAGATAATTTAAGCAGTAAAAACTTTTAATAAAATAAATTGATTTTTAATTAAATTAAGATTAAATATTACCTCAAGATACGGATTATAAATATATTGCAATCATTTAAATATGAATTAGTAGTATACCAAGTCCCACTTCACCACCGCGATGGACTATGTACACTATGGCCTAATACTCTCTCATTCTTTGAGAAGACCTGCAACTAGCATTGGGACAATAACGTGTTGACGAGAGTTATAGTTTGATGCGACAAAAAATCTAAAAATTACACAAGTTTCTATTACCTACTCAGTCTCACCCCACCAAAAACGGTAGTTCCATTTTTTTTATATGTACGGATTTCAATTTGATATAATAAAAAAATGACATATTTCCGTAAAGGACTTATATAAAGTGTTTTGCTACAAACGCATTTTATTCCCGTTTTCGCTAATGGACCGAGTATCCCCTGAGGCCGCTACGACCGCTACGTGGAACATAAATGCTAGTAATTTTAAATTGACTACTTGTGTAAGCTACTGTATATTTATTCTTTTTTATTAGAATAAAATAGCGAACGAGCATGCAGTCCACTTGATAATAAGCGGTCACTGCCGCCTATGGATATCTGTAACCAATTTTATTAAAAAAAAGGGGTTTAATTTGACGTTAATCACTGAGGCATTGCTCGTCATGAACACTAAGACGGACACTTCATAATAAAGTGATCTGACAACCATACACATCCATAGCAACGCAAGAACTGATTCACGCTAGAAATAGGACTGGACGAACTATCTCCCAGGTCGAACTAAACTGGTTCTCCCACCTGGTGTAGTTAGTTAAATATATGAAACTATAAGATTATATCTCGTAGTGTCATATGTTTCATAGGTATATCACAGTTCAGTAACTATAAAAAACTATCTACTTACCAGCCTTTTGAAGGCACTGGGCATCGCGCCTGGCGTATTTGTGTCTGCAGTGGCTGTTGATATGACACAGGAAGACGCTGCTGCCCATCTCCTGGATTTTGTATACATGTATTTTTATCAGATTGAAGTAAGAAACGAATATACAGTCCACCTGATGGTAAGTAGTTACTGCCGCCCATGGTCATGGGGTTCTATGATTCAGAATACGGTGGTGATTCAGAATACCGAATATTACAATTACACAAGAGTACGATAGTTCTTTGTTATCTAATGGACAAACAGGTAGGTAACGAAAAATAAATGTTGCAGGTCAAAACACAAAGTTTTATCACAATCTATTTTCTCGATTCTTTATAATACCTACAACTTTTCTGTTGCTTCCTATAAACTTACAGTTTTCAAGGAGCCCGTTATATTATAGATTTTTTTATAATAAATTGAAGCATGCAATACGACTGATGTTAAGTTATTATCGTATACAAGAAAATCTGAAGCAGAAAAAAAATATTGACTACAGTGATAAAAAGTCTAATATTTTCGATAAGAAATGTCGCATAACATTGTAATACTTTCCCATAACAGAAAACGAGAATATTATCCATGTCAAAGGTTTTAGAACGACACCACGAACTCTCAGCTTAATTGGATAAACGTTAATATAACTTAAAGCCGACACTTTCATGACTTCATTCACTTCATTTATTTTGAAAAGTAGAAAATATTTAACCACAATTGTTTTTACGATATTATTGTGTTAAATATATGCATGTTGTTATCGGCATATTATTATCTGCTCACTTATATATGAGACGGATCTTCGTGAGAAGCAAGGCACCTGTGATCGATTTCTAAGAACTTTCTGTTCTCTATGAATAAGTCTAGAGATGTCCATGCGCGGCTACAACCACTACCCATCAGATGGGCTGCATGCTCGTTTGCTACTTCAATCTTATAAAATAAATATATGTATTATTTGTTTTTTATTTATATATAATCTAAGGTTTGAAGGTGGTAGAACTCTTTGTGGTTCGACTCCGGAAGCACCACCGCCACACCTATTTCTGCTTAATAACAGCAGTGTTATGCGCTGCTTTGTTCTGGTCTGAAGGGGGTGGTAAGGGAGACATACTTTTCCGAGGTATTCCATCTTAGTCCTCAGGGGTAGCATCGCATCTGTGGCTAACCTTAGGTGAGACTTTGATCTTACCTAGGGTTGATTACAGATGTCCATGTGCGGCAGTAGCCACTTACCATCAGGTGGGCTGCATGCTCGTTTGCTACTCCCATACTATGAAAAAAAAGTAGGTGGATAATTTACTACTGTAGAAATTTACTACTCTTTACTATATGTTTAAAAATAATATAAGAATCTTTTATGAGGTTGATTATGGAACTTGCTACTCTCGAGGACTAACATGGTTATCTGAAAGTGTCTTGCGTGAGAAGAATAAAACTCAAGAACTGCTTCACGCTCAAAATAGGTGTGGTGGTCGAATTGGGGGAGACATTGAGCGATGAAGAGGTAAATCATAATTATGTATTTTACAAATTTGCAGTATAATTTTGCTAGAATAAACATTTATTTGAAATATATTATGTTTAAAAAGAAGACAAAAGACAGACAGATTAGATATAATCAAGTCGGAAATAAGTTCCGACGGATAAAATTATCTAGGGCAATAATAGCTTAAAATATTTTTAATGTAAAGAGTATCTCGATTCCCATGATGGCGCGACGTTAACACATGTAACCCAAAACTTCTTAGACTGAGTGGTCGGTTGGGACTACACCGGTACATTTTCAAGGTAAGTCCATATACGAAGCACATGTGTAAGAAGCCAAAGCGGAGTTAAAAAATGTTTTAATGAATTAAATTGTAGTAAAATGATTACATGTTGAAACTATGAAATGATAGCCTTCTTCAACTTTTTTTTTTTTATTTATAATGTGTCTTATAATAAAAAAAAACCTCTCATCTCAGAAAATCTGCTACGTTAATTTAATAGACGGATATATAACTTTTTAAAATAAAAAAAAAATATTAATACAAATACATTTTTTTTTTATAATAAATTTGTTGTATTTTAAATTGAATCTTAAAATAGCAACAGTGTGAAATTTAAGAATGAAAATAATGTAGCAAATGCGCGTTTTTCCTGAATCGATCAAAATAATCCACTTAGATTTTGAAGCTCATCTAACATGAGCCTTTTTACAACCGGGAAGTAACTTCTAGCATAGATGTAGCGACAATCCTACAGCAACAACGAAGTTTTATATCCACCGATACGTAGATATAGTCTTGAAAGGGCAGGAATTCCTTCTCAAACAGTTTTTCCATCTTACTAAGATGTAGCCTCCAGCCGCAATTCAATTTGCTTCCCAATACTAACGACGCAAACGCGGGTTAACGAATCGAAAAGAGGCGTGAATTTGTAAACGATATTTACTTTGGAGGGTGGAGCAATAAGGGCCAAGGTGAAGACAGAATTCCGAAATATTTTATTATATTTGGAGAATTTGAACAGGATATTTGTAACTATCCGGACAATATATAGTCATGTACAGGCTCTGAATACCACCGTTTCTCCTGTTCATGAGTCGTCTAATTCTTTTAACACTATTCTGATAAAGATTGCATCATAATTCCATTCGATTTTTTTTAATATTAAAGTAGCAAATAAGCATACAGGCCACCTGATGGCAAGTAGTTACTTACCATCAGGTGGCTTGCATGCTCATTCGCTACTTCAATAACGTAGTTGTAATCAAGTCCAGATAAGATCAGAGCCTTACCTGAGATTAGCCACAGAGGCGTTGCTTCCCCTGAGGACTAACTTGGAACGAGATGATCCAAGTATTTTCCGAGGTGACGTATTTCCTAACCCTAAACTTTAACCCTTCAGACCAGAACATAGCAGTCCATAACACTGTTGTTATGAGGCAGAAATAGATGTGACTGTGGTACCTCTCAAAGGACTTAGGGTAAGAAAACCTCTTGTAATTTCCAAGTGAAATCTTTTATGAGTTCGATTTATGTTATAACCTAAAGACAAATAATATAACTAAGTGTATAAATAAACAGTGAAGTTTATGTGTTTTGGGTATTTTCCTTAGAGAGTATGATTATTTCAGTAGCTGTCGTACTCACAAATTTCAGGTAATTTACATATAACGCTAAGTCTTCGGGAGCAGCGCATCTGTAATCTACCGGTCATGCGGGTCTGGCACGGAGTGGATTTCGCGTTCTATCAGTCAGCCGGTCAGATATCTGAAAGATGAATTTAGATAGCTATTCTGGGTCTGGGTATTTGTGTGTTCGTTTTTATGTGTTTATGGCACCCACGACGTATGCAACAATCTTAGTACGAGGCTATAAGTGTAAGCAAAATCGTTATATGGAGTTTGTAACAGTACACGAGACAATCACGCTTATAATCAGGTGAACTGCATGCTTGTTGGACATTTCAATCTTCTAAAAATCCATATGTTCCTTACTATATCTACTGAGTGGAATTGGTGAATGATATTCATGCCTAGCTGTGAAACGTTAATACAAATTTAAGAGTTGTAGTATTGTAGCTTCAAACAGATCTCTCATCATTATTATCCGGCAGAAATAGATTTGTCACACAATCTATACGAACACTTTAGTAAGTAAATCAAGTGCAAAATAGTATTACTATTGTTTCCATTTAACATTTGAATTAATAGTATCTTTAATAATTTGAGAATAGAAAATTTACTTATTGCTAAATATACTATTTATATTTTGAACTGGCTGAAATTCTAGGCTGAGACACTTTTGCGCAGATGACGAAGGTGTATCGTTTTAAAAGATTTTAATTAGTATTAAGATTACACCAGAGATAATCTATTTATAAATATAGTTTATAGTATATATACTTTTAATTACTTTGTAGGCACAGCAATTGTACTCAATTGTTTTTAGAATATCCACAAAATAAAACACGTTGAGAATTTGGGAAATATGAAAAACGGAAAAAATTAAGTAAGTGGTAATAAACAAAGAGATTTCCAGAAATTAGAATTGTGGATACAACTGGCGACATAAAACGAGCTTACACAAAATTAATCCGGAACAGTGCGAAAAATGGTCCATTGTTTTGCATATTACATTTAGCGCCCTAATAGAGATAAACGCTTCAGAAGGAATTTTGTATGTCACCAACAATTTTAATGAACTTTATTCTTTATTTATACACAGATAAACAAGATTGGGCGTCTGTTTTTAATATAGCACATAAAGAGAAAACTGATAAATGGTGTAGTGTTAAATTCATTGTTAGTAATTTAGTCTCAAATCAAACGCTTTCTACACTCATACGCTTTCTACACTCATAGCCCCACAGTAGGATTTTCTCCTGTGTCGTGGGTTCCATGGACACACAAACACGAATACACAAACATCCAGACCCAGAACAGAAATCTAAACTCATCATTCAGATGTCTGTGTAGCCGGGGATCGAACCCGGGACCCACTGCGTGTCAGACCGGTTTGGTGAACGCTCCGCCACACGGGTCGTCAAACAAAATACTAACCTATTTTATATTATAAAAACAGTTATTCTTCATTTCTCAATAAAAAAATATATTTAGAATATAGGTGATTCGATCAATTTAGAGGGTTTATCTTGTAACATCAACATATACAACTATTTAATTTACTGCTTTGTAACTTGATAGAAATTAACGAGCTGAAGAACGATTGCCTCCAATCCAGTAGTGCTTACAATAACTAACAATAACTGCAAATAAACAGTTTGAGAGGGTAAAATACCTATGTCTATTTTATTATATTACACTAGCTATTACCCGCACCTTTTTACGCGCAGACTGATAACACGCTTTCTACACTCATACGCTTTCTACACTCATAGCCCCACAGTAGGATTTTCTCCTGTGTCGTGGGTGCCATGGACACACAAAGACGAATACACAAACAC
>MOOZ01001124.1:116894-130377 GCA_002930495.1 Cecropterus lyciades
TTTCTGTCTGGCCGGGGATCGAACCCGGGACCCACTGCGTGTCAGACCGGTATGGTGACCGCTCCGCCACGCGGGTCGTCAACGGGTCGTCAAATACAATACAAACTGATAGTTTGTATTGTATTTCAGTCTTAGCCTTATTCAAATCCCTTGAGGGCGGAATATCACAAACTTAACTTAGTAAATGTCCACATCATAAATATACTTTATTTTCTAATTTTCCAGGTTTTTCCAGGTGATAGAACCAGTGTAGTTCGACCGGGGAAGTACCATCGCCACAACCATTTCTAGCGTGAAACACGCCGGCTCACTTATATATGAGGCGACCATCTTAAGCATCTGAGCTCCTGTTCTATATGAAGTCGCTAACAGATGTCCGTGAGCGGTAGTTACAATTTATCAACAGGTGGACTGCATGCTCCTCTGCTACTACAGCCTGATAAAAACCATGGTTGAAGCTTTAATGGCTAAGGCTCCGCAATGATCAGTCAAAAGCGAGTATCCTTTCGTTTTTATATATAACCCGGTGTATGTTCATTAAAGTTTATAGTCGTCATAGCATTCTTATTAGTAACACGAAGTAAATGTTTTATTATTTCATAACTATCGCACAGTCAATAAAACACGACGTAATTTTACTGTGTGTTTGTGTATGTACGCCAAAGCTACACAAAATACTCGGGAGTCTACAACAGAGCTGACTAAATAAAGTTCTCGGCTCGGCTTAGTTCGGAGTTTATCTTTGCACTGCCTACACCGCAGGGAAAAGTGACGTAATACGTGCCGAAAATGTTTCCATTTCAAAGAGGCACTCACAAAACATTTTGAAAACCATTTCGGTCTGAGAAAGCGTCTCTGTAAAAAAGAAATATGGAAGATAGGAGGATGAAATGAGTATGAAAAAACCTAAATAGACTTCAAAAGATATGAAATGGAGATTTTTGCGTCTTTGAAAAAGTGCTGCTTATCTGATGAGAGATCTTTTCTTGTGAGATTTAAAGCTTGTCTAAAATTAAATTTGTCCAGATTCGTTCGTTTATTTTATTTTGGGTCAAAATGTTAAGTATATAGACAACCTTACGAAAGGTGTTACTTAGATCCATCCATATAATTTTAATAAGTTCAAAGGCCTCCATGCATCATCATCCGCCCTAATTTTTTAACAGGATTCAATCCTCCATTTAATATCTTTATAATTATAAGATTAAACTTTATAATTATATAGTGACTTCCAAACTCAATCCAGACTTTATTTTTTAACATGTCAGACTAACTATGGCTACCAAAATTGTTAGAGACGAATATTCTATTTTTTTTTAATTGAAATAACTCAATAAAACACAAGAAAATGTACTTGGATAAAAGCTATTTGAACAATAGAAATATACAATTATTACATATTATGACTGATTCATTGTTCAACCTATTTTCGAATGATTTAGTAGATAACTTAATTTATATGTACATAACTTTTAACTTCTAATTTTCTTTATATACTTTACGGTATAAAAACCGGGAAGCACCGACCGAAAAACATATATCAATAAATTTATTACAAAAATGCCCGTCCATTCCGTATTTTCAGATCAAAGCTTTCATTTTCTAATGACTACATGAAAGGAACAAAACTACACATCCGTCTAGAATATTCCTTGGACGTCGAGAAAATCAAAAAGATTTCACTTAGTATATCAACATTTCTCATTTTGATTGGATTACTTTCTATTATAATAGGAACTACATTGTAATGTATTTTGAAGGATAGTGAGATTAGATTTTCATGTATCACGCATGAAATGATAGCAAATAAATTGGTGGCTGTCACGAATAAAAGATGATAATAAGAAAATAAAACCTCTGAGTTTCTTATCGGTGTTACAATGTCACACTTTTTTAGATGGGCGTTGTGTTTTTAGAAATGATGTCATATCATAAATTTCTACAACTAGGACAACCGTGGGAAACGTACTGCTTCAATACAATTAAGGTGGTAGAACTCTTTGTGGTTCGACTCCGGAAGCACCACCGCTACACCTATTTCTGCCTAATAACAGCAGTGTTATGCGCTGTTGTGTTCGGGTCTGAAGGGTGTGGTAAGGGATACATAGTTTTGCGAGGCATGGCTGACCTTAAGTGAGACTTTACTCTCACCTAGGGTTGATTACAGATGTCCATGGGCGGCAGTAGCCACTTACCATCAGGTATACAGTCCACCTGATGGTAAGTGGCTCGTTTGCTACTTCCGTACTATATACAAAAAAAATACGTAGATATAGATACAAACAAGCAGTAGTGACCATTGTGCTTACGTACTGAAAAATAGTGTTTTGGGTTCCCAGGTGAAATAATTCTAGAGAACGGAGTTTTCGTTAAAAGTACTGCAAAGAGCATACATAAACAGCAAGGTCGTTGTTTTGGGGTAACTTCAAAGGGTTGCAAATGAGCGCCTGGAAAAGCTTTCAGAGCACTGTGAGTAGCACTTGTTGCGGCCCGGAAATTAGTATTAAAAATTGTCCCGAACTTCTTTAAAAATGTATACTATCGAGATATTAATTTTAATTAAAATAACTAGCAATATAAATTATATGCACGTTAATAAAAGTTTTTATATTTATAATTGCTCAGATTCCGATTTATATAACTTAAATAATTATATTAATTAACAATAGTTATGTAGATCCTCATTTAAGGAAAAAGTTTTGAATGTCTACCATTAGCACTAAAGTTCTATATGTGTTCTATTCATTGTTTTCTCGAGTGTGTGTACAAGTTTGTAATTAGTTGTACATCTAATTAGAAGTCGTGTAGCGAACGTAGAACAAAATTAAGCGAGGCTGACTTAATAGCACTAATGTTTCTGTTTGTTGTTTTTTAACTACTTTTAAAGGTTAATGGAACTATGTTACTTTGTTATTTGGGTTGTTTTTGATTTTTTTTTCTGTACCTATACATTTATTTTCTTGTATTAGAAATCGAACCTAAATCAAAACATTTCTATACACGGAGAAGAATTTTTTTGTTTTTTTTTTTATCAGATTGAAGTAGCAAACGAGCATGCAGTCCACCTGATGGTAAGTGGTTACTGTCACCCATGGACATCTGTAAGGAACCTCACATAGAACATGGGTTCTATCTAAAGTCAATCACAGATGCGTTGCTGCTCTCGAGGTCTGAGATGGTCGCTTCATAAATAAGTGAGCCGGTACTCCCCCGGTCAAACTACACTAGTTCTACCTATTTATGATGTGGACACTTACTAAGATATTTTGTAATATTCCGCCCTCAAGCGATTTAAATAAGGTTTAAACTGTAATAAATATACAGACCAAGCATAATACAACAATACGTACAATATATATTACATATAATACAGGAGAAACATAATACAAACTGTTGTGTTGTATTTCAGTCTGCGCGTTAAAAGTAATAAAATAGCCGTAGGAATTTCACCCTCACACATTGTTTATTTGCAGTTAAAATTTCCGACATGCATTTCTTATTTTATCAAATAAATTTGTTAAAAATTACTAACACTTTCTTTGAAACTGAAAAAATACGTTTTTTGCAGTAAAGTATTGCAGTAAAACAACTTTGCAGTAAGGTAACAGTTATTTCTAGACATTTATATGAGACGTCATAAGTTAGTACCGTAGGGATGCTACGCAGTTTTAGGGACTAACCTAGGGTAGGTGAATTATTTCCTCCATCTTCTACCATTGAGGAGTACATGCGTATGCATACTTCTACATTACATTATTAAACATACACCTTTGTGCAGAAACGATAGTTTATTCCATTTTTTTAGACAAGAACCTTGAAAAATAAGATGTGTATTCTAATACAATGAACGATACTCATTGTATTCTCGTTTACCGCACCGGGCAAACGTGACTCAGCGATCGGTCATTGTATAGGACACAATATCACCATTTTCAAAGCTCGACTTTCAGAACAAAAGAGTCATATTATATAAACTTACAATGGATGTGTTTTTCAATGTCTTTAAAATAGTAAGTAAAAACATGCATAGAATTGTGTTAGGAATATCAAAGGAAATATTACTCTTGATACAGCATTATACTTTCATCATATTCTGATTATATAAAACAACGAATTACGGCAATTATTTTCAATGATTGGGAGTAACACCACATCAACCAAACCACATTAAGTAAATAAGTTTTCATGGTTGCTCTCCAATAAACCTGAAACAATCAAATTAATTCAAAATCACGGAAGCGCACATGAAATTTAGACAAAAGCAGTCACCAATCGTAACAGTCACTTACGTCATCGTCTGATGAATTCTATTTTCAAGCAAATTGATTTGATGACTAAACGACAACTCACTGTAAACCTAGTCGCTTGATGCCCGAGTTCGCAGTCAATCGTCGCTTACCAAAGCGACTGTCGACCGAACTTTTCTGTCAGCAGACAACAGTGCTCTTGGCAAGTCCTAGTACCTCTTCGTGCCAATCAATTTAACGTTAACTAAATATTGGTGAAAACGAGCCCTTGATCCTGACTGCGGAAGTTGTTTAACTTTAGATTATTACAACCTATATCAGTTGCGGTAATATATGCGCTTCATTGACAGTTTAGATTAGAGATCCTACATATAGTTATTTGGTCGAATACCGAATAAAAAACATTTGGCGAGACTCTCGGCCGAAACGCAGAATAATCGGCAACCGAATATTATGGGTGGGTAGTATTGTTTCATTTGTGATTAGGTCGCGGTGCTGTCACAACACGCGTGTTATATATGTTAATTGTTAGTGAATTTTATTATACGCACTGTATACTAAACTTTTTATATGACATTTGTTCCACTAGATATAAATAACCAACACAAGCTGGCCAATTATCCATATTTTCCTCTACCAATCTGCATTGGAGTAGCATCGTGTACCGTTTCATGCCTCTGAAAAGATTCACTTTATATGTAAGTGTTTATTGTTAAGTCGCCCATAGACATAATTTTGCAAGAATCTATATGTAAAGGAACTCTATCTGAAGACAATAACATATGCATTGAGAATAATTCAATTTTTTTCAAAATTCAAAAATTGTGTCACGTTAGAAATATGTTTCGCAGTGGTACCTCTATAAAAGAGGGCCTTCACAACAGTAGGACCTACAAAGCCTAAAAGCATTACTAAGCAAATCAAGTCTAACTATAATCGCCATTCTATTTCAGAAACTATTATATACATAATCTAGATGAACTACACTGTCATTTGCTTCTGCAATCAGTGCAGACGTCGACAACTTATGACCTGAAAGATATGTCCAATGAATAATTCAAGTATGTGAGAATGGGTGAAATGGTACTTGGATTTTGCTAAATCGACAGTGACATCAGTACATGACATCGAATTGAGGATATTATATTGTTTTATGTGATACTAACTTTTACCCGCGGCGTCGCTCGCGTTTTCAAATTGTTTGACACAATCATGCCTGCCAATTTTTTTTTTAATTTTTAGTAAAAAGTATCCTATGTTTTTTCTAATACCTCTAAGAATATGTGTACAAAGTTTCATGATAATCGGTTGAGTAGTTTTGGCGTGAAAGCATAACAAACAAACTTACATTCAAATTTATAATATTAAGTAGTGATTATACTTTGACAGATTTAATCATAAGGTAAATTAAATTATTATTTAATTTTCAGACGCCTTTAGTAATAGCGTACTTTAGTGTTTAAGATCTGCAGGACCGTATTGTCAATGATTTTTGGGATTTTCTCTATGATCTTCATTCAATCATATTCTTTACTTTACGTTGTTTTGAGTTTCCTTCAGCAATAAACAGTGATCCTTTTTTAAGTTTTACGGGATGGTCTTAAATAGACCCGTAGTAAAAAGTAACTACATTGTTTTATTTGTTTTGTTTTAGTATTTTACGCCTTGGAATAATGTTTACGACTTCAAACAAGGGTAACTTTTAAACCAATTATTTCATACATTTGCATGTACATACATTTCTTATCGCTAAAATTGGTTATAATGATCTAATAAATTGAATTGATATTCTAGTGAGGGAGATTCTTGCGAAATATTGAGATAATAATTTGATTTAGACTCTGCGAGTACGTGACAAGAAAATTTGAATTGAAGACCCACGATCTCATTCACAATTGAACAAATAGAATAATTAATGGAATAACTCGTGCAGAAAATGAAGGCAACTTCTGTGACTTTGATCAGCATATGAGGGGTTTAAAGAATCTTTATATTTCACTCGAACTACTAACTTAGCATACTTCTTGACACATTATTAATTTGTCTATGAAAGTCTCATACATAGATTATTTCAACCGTTACCACGTTTTTTATTCTTTAACCATTTTTTTGGATGCTCTCAAGAAGAATTCATGCGGGTGACATTATATTTTATAGTGTTAACATTATTTGTTAAGCTCTTAGAATATACCTACATGACAACCTTAGCATTAATTTATATATTACATTTTTTTCCACCAAGTGTCCAAATATGAAACATTTGTAAATATACTATTTATTTATAACTAAGGTCCTGTTGAAATTAATTCGGCCTGATAGTTTTGCCGTGCGCAGGATTGACCTAATGTGAGCGGGCCTAAGGGATTAATTACTAATCTAAAGACAATCACTAATTATGGCACATATGTTTCATGGTTGAATGAAGGTCCAGAAGGTTACGAACATTCAGCTATTCAATAAAAAAGGCTTCTAGACATTAATGTAGGAGGTATCTCTACTTTTCTTATATTTATAATTTTGTCCTTAATTAATTATCTTTTTGATTGGATCAGAAGGGCTTATTGTTTCTGCAGTGGAGTAGTCTAATAGAAAATTAAAAGTTTGTGTGTGTTGTTCAAGCTGCTGCATGGCACATGGCTACATGGCAGAATAAAATAATTTATAATAAATATATTTTACTCTACGAAGCATCGCACAAACCGAGAGACCGAGAATATAAAATACTATGCAATGTATTCTCATTCTCTCGCCGACTCAATCCTATACATTTATGTGTTTTCTTTATTTCTCGTGATTTTTTCATCAGTGCCCTGTGCATCGTGTACGTTTTCATTTCATCAAGTTTCAAATCACAATGATTCTAATGAAGTTCTATTTCAAAAAGTAATGTAACTACAACATGTGAAGAAATTCACTAATTGCGTTCCTTTGTACAAATACTTTATGCTCTTATTCCAAAATCTTTATCCTCTTTTGATTGTAATTTGATACATATTTCTTATAGTCTTGTAATCATCGTTTAAGAGACGATTAAGGGTTAAGTTAAAAGAAATCTGCAAAAAGTTGCTTCGAGATGGACCTAATTAGATTATCTTTGAACCGATAAATCTATTATTCTTAGATAGTGGTTTCCAATCTAGTTCGAAGAGGTTATCATTAATTGTTATTTGCAGCTAACAAGATTGAAGTTAAGATTAAGTGCTTCGTCTAAATTGTTTTTTGCTTAATTACTTCGCGTTTGTTAATAAAAGGTGACTATTAATTGTGTATAAAAAAGATTTCTTTCCTGACATTGGTAATCTAAATGATGGACCATTCCGATGTTCTTCTGTTCCTCTTCTTCCTCTCAGCAGCTTTAGTAACAGCAGCACAGAGAAGAAAATTAGGACCAACCTTTTCTTCTTTGACGATTGTTGGACGCCTCGCCCAACAAAGCTTTAGCTACGCCAATGTCCACCACGTCTGCATGTTGCGATTTTTCAAACTTACCAATATGACGCCCCGCGTGGTGGAGTGGTCACCATACCGGTCTGATACGCAGTGGGTTCCGGGTTCGATTCTGGCCAGACCAGATATCTGAATGATGAGTTTAGATTCTGTTCAGAGTCTGGGTGTTTGTGTATTCGTCTTTGTGTGTCCATGGTACCCACGACACAGGAGAAAATCCTAGTGTGGGGGTTATGAGAGTAAAAAGTGTATTTTAACCAATGTAAAAGCTTAGAGGATATTATAAATACTTACAATAATATAAAAATAAATAAACTAAAGTTACAATGTGGTATTTTTCTTCAAAGATAAACGACATTGTGAGAATTAAAGATGCGTGTCTTCCTAACTCCAAATATACAGAGGCGAAGCTTGAATTTCATTTTTACTGTTTGCGGTATAACTGCGTCAAAAATACACTACTGGCATACAAAGTACCGCTCTAAAACAAGACTAACAAATCAAACAATGGAAACACAATCGTGTTCCTATGCAGCGTGGCTTTGCTTTATGAGATCGATGACATGAATGCATCCATTGTCAGTTTGCGAGTCTAAGGGCTCATTTGCACTTGGTCGTCAATTGCATTAAATTTAGCCTAAGGTAAAAACCAACAACGCATACTCGTTTAACGATTAACTTCGCAGTCGACTGACGTTGACGTCGACTATTTGAGGGTCTTTATTTCGTCAAACGACGATTAATAGGACATCTTGGCGTAGATTTTGTGCCTTCTCTTAAGGCAACAGTCAATAACACAAAACGGAATCGAATGATCTTGGTGGTAATGTACTTGACATAAACGTCGCTTGAAGTCAGAAGTTAAGTGAACGACTTCGTCACCTGCGGTATGACGAAGTCGTTCACTTAAGACGGCGCTCTGTGTAAGCGAGCCTTAATCATTTTGCACAGGGGATGTTACAGTGCAATACGGTCGGTGTTTGCATGTGTTTGAAATCACAAAGCACTGAGTTCAATATTCATGGAACCAAGTGTTTGTATGTGACGTATGACACATTTACCCTTTACGATGTAAAATCTGACGATAAGGCATTTTAATGAAGTTAAGGCAGCATCTGTTCGATAGTTAACGAATACGAATACATGTAAGTTTTTTTAATAACTCAGTCTACTATAGTAAGTGGGTATGTAGGGAACCTTCGGTAAGAGTCGAAAGAGAGTTTGATAATAGATAATAGTCAGTAGGTAATAAATATTTTTTTATGAATTTCAATTTCATTTCGAACCCATTGTTTCTAGACTCTGAAGAAATCATCGTTACGCCTTTTTCTTCCTAATAACATGAAAGTTAAGCTGCTGGGTTCTAATTTGAAGGGTGTGGAAAGGAATATATACGGATCCGGGGCGTTCCAACGTAGTCCCTGAGGACTATTATATGAGAACATTGCTATCCCTGAGGACAGCAATGTATCGGTGACATATTTCAGGTAAGACTCACATTTTATTAGGTATGAATTAAAGGTAGATGTCATTGGGTGGCAATCCACTTACCATCACATGAACTGTATGTTTGTTTGCGAATTCTGGAGTTGATTGCTGATATCTAAAAAAATGTTGATTACAGAAATGGGGTGCCATTGAGATATTGATTACAGATATGTAAAAATAGGGTGCCATCGAGATATATTGTATAAATACCGATAAACTTTCACTTAGTGACGTAACGATTTCTACAAAAAAATATTTCGAAAAATATATATAATGTCGAAGTTTCATAATTTTTTTATTAACTCAACAAATTTAATATGAGGGCGAAACATGAGTCGAAATAAGTAAGTTTACGACTGTATTAAAATCGAATATACGATAAAAATAATTATTATTGTATGTTGTTTCGTTGAAATGAATCCAGTAATTATGCGAATCCGATCACCATTAAATTTGCATTTTGCTTCCAGAATTATCATTTTGAATTAAAATGAAGAGCAAATAAAATTGAACTAATAATTTAATTTGAATGATTGAATTTTAAAATATATTTATTTTACAAAGGAACATATACAATTACACATAGTATCACAAACGTATAAATTGTTGTTTTGTTCATTTGTTACAAACAAATACAATATAACGACCCGCGTGGCGGAGCGGTCACCATACCGGTCTGACACGCAGTGAGTTCTGGGTTCGATCCCCGGCCAGAAAGACATCTGAATGATGAGTTTGGATTCCTGTTCTGGGTCTGGGTGTTTGTGGATTCGTCTTTTTGTGTCCATGGCACCCACGACACAGGAGAAAATCCTACTGTGGGGCTATGAGTGTAGAAAGCGTTTAAGTTTAAGTTTAAAGGTGGTACAAGTCGTAGTTCCATTATAATGGTACTACCACTAGTACTGTATCTACCTTAAAACAAAAAAGCTATGATGCTTCTGTTTGAAGCATATGAAGCGTCCACCACATACCATGAACCACATGAAAATCCAAGTAAGAAATGTATAAATCAGTTATAAATAAGAGTTAAATATTAAAGATAGTGCTAGCTCGTTCAATTATTATTAAAATAATGAAAACATATCGGAATATCTAATGATAAAGTATATTAAGCCACAGAGTGTGCCTACAATATAAACGTACAGTGGGAAAACATTACCCTCCTCCAAGTGACTTGGATAAATATTTAAGTCACTTTCATCTTTTGTTACGCCACACATAAATAGACAAATAAACGGTCAACATGTTAAGCAAGTCCTCGTGCTATAAAAGACAAGGATGAAGTAAGGAGATAAAATGATACGTTTGAAGGAACATGCAACACTACATATACAATACGTAAACATCATTATAAAGCCAACTACCAAGGCTATAAGTAAACGAACAATAATTAGGGAAGTAGATGATGAAAGATTTAGGTAACTAATATTTCAAATGAGCGAAGACTTACATTGTATGACTAATTATAGTGCTCTCAAGTCAATCAAATTAATTTGAGATGGATTGATTAACATATTTTATTAAATCGTAGGTAATTTATTTTTCAAGTAACCATTTATATCAAATACATTGCAATACAAAACATAAGAATTAGGTATTATGTTTACAGAACAAATAAGTTCATATTAGTGTTCCTAATCATTCAGTTAGACAAGATTTGGGATTAAGTGACAATTTAGCTGTGTCACGTAATCTTCTAATATCTTTTGGAACGTGGCTCTTTACAAAGGATCCATTACGAGCTAATCTCTACAAGACGTTATGCATGATAGATGTTCTTTGTAACACGAAGAATCTCAGGAGAATAGAAAACAAAAAATGTACTTTAATGACGTAGCAAAAATTCTAGATACTAAAATGAAAATGATTATAATTTTTAAACAAATATTATATCATATGGGTCTTGTAAGATCGCGAGACGAATCATGTTAGCTATTTTAAGTGTGAAGTTAACAAACACTGAAAATTTGTCTTATACGAGTAACTTACAAATGGATAGTAAAGAAAAGAAAAAAAAAGAAACATAATTTAACTAATTTAGATTAATTATGCATTTTTTAAAACGGGTATTATTTTATAGCCATCTACCACATTAACTTACTTTTTGGCATGACCCCGAAAGATAAACCTGCCTTTCGTTTCGGTTTTCGAATGCGATTTTCAGTGTTGGATTATTGATTAAGAATTTTCAAACAAGCTACAAAAGTAGATTTTTTACCACTTGTAACCAATCTGCATTCAAGCACTGATTTAGACTTGTGACAGGCAGTTGAATGTATCAAATGTAATTATCTGAATTGCATATGAAAATAAAAACATACGTAGAGGGTAATATAACCCGTACTTAAAACGTGGTTAGTGTTTACGATCTGTTTCTACTTAGGAATTGTTTACAAGAACATGCTGATTCGATTTATAGTCTCGTGAAGACAAAAGAAATAAACCTGTGAAACTTGTTACAGTGGTAGACTTTTACAGAGTGCTCTCTTCTTGATCAGATCAGATATTGTTAGTTTCTAGTTGAATAAAACAGACTAGAATGTTGAATATTATATAAAAAGCAAACATAAATATCGATGCTTTACGCTAATATTATTAAGTATTTGTATTTTTAATAACTACTTTAGTGGTAACAATTCATCATCATCACCATTATCATCAATTATCAGCAATTAACCAACATATTTCTATGAATTCTTCGGTGTTAACACTATGCCATTGAGAAAAATTGCGGAGACAACACCTTGCGCTTTGTTTTGCTATCAGAGATTAGCCGATATCAATAAAAGCCACTTACAAATCTTACGATCTCGATATTACGTTGTGAAAAACGTCAGTAGGGATAATTCCTTACATGTTTTAGTATCGGCGATTAACCGACATCTTTCCGAGAGCGCCTTCTCGGTGTCGACACTTTACGACTTTCGTTCCCGTTCCGATTTGCCATTCCGAACGTAGGATATAGCAGTTTTATGATGCCACGCCATAAAAGTTGCACTGAGTTAAGTGCTTATTTGAAACGGACTTCTAACGGCTCCGCCCACATACGTCTGTGTGCTCCGTGCACAATTGCTCAATTTCCATGCAAAATCTCTAAATATTTAGTAGACAAATGCTTAAGAGTAAGAAACGTTGTTTTAAATGTAGTATGCAAATATAAATAAATAGTGAAATATAAATAAATAGTGAAAGATTCTATCAACTTTGATCCTAAATTTCGTATTTATTTTAAATTTCATAAACCTTTCCGCTTTTATAAAAATATGTTTATACGTAAAATACCTAAAAGTAACATAAAAATAAATATTGCAATCGAATGCTGTATTCCCGGGATGGGCGTAAACAGCTGCGACACAGTATTTTTACTATTGCAGGCGTTTACGAATACAATACTTCGTAATATGTTTTTGTTCAATAAAAATATTTATAATACAATGCTAGACACAAGCTTCCCTACATCACACTTCTACGTCATAACAGCACTACTCCAGAAGCTGTCATTTGATAAAACTAACTTGATTATCGTTTGAAAAATTCCCAATTATAAAGTTGAAGGAAAGTCAAACGAGCGTTTAATTTAAACAAATTAGCCGTCAATAATGTAGCACCAAATCTATCGTGAAAGAGAATCAATTAGGTTCAACCTCGAGGCCATTCAGTCGAAACATAATTAATTACACGTAGCTGATGAATATTACGTTCGTTGTTTTAGTTCCTGCCATCTATTACACAGATCTGTTTTCGGCTGCTTTTCAACTATAAAATATTTTCTGCGACATCTCTCTTTAAATAAATAAGCAATCCGTCTAATGGATATCCTTGCCTCGTGCAAGCAAGGGGCTTTCGTTCAAATTCATGAAAATACTGAGATACCTTCACAGCGTTCGAACTTATTTGAAACTTATTCGTAGTTTTCAGAAGTACCAATGTATGATATACACCTTAATGGGTACTTTAATTCTATTCGGAGTTTTTTTACAAATTTCCATGACACCGAATTTATTATCATGTTAACTATAGTTCATTTGCTTTACAATTTAAAAAAGACCTTGACATCAGTACAGCTAACCATAAATATGATAGATTGGATTTAAGGTCCACCACACGTGTACTATTACTTGGAATTAAAGACGAAAAGCACTGGTTTTAAATTTAATTGTATTTAATAGTAAGATTATTGCAGCGAATCTAAGTGTACAGGATACAGTGGCCACTTGACATCAATTTGAACCTGATAAAAATTGAAGTGATACTAAAAGGTTTTTAATAGACGATAGAATCGTTTCCGTTTCATATCC
>MOOZ01001124.1:134782-151068 GCA_002930495.1 Cecropterus lyciades
ATTTAGTTCTTCTTTCATCGGCTTCAACTTTCCATTAATGTATTTCTAACTGTAGAAAATAAAGGAGGAGGAGAGGAGAGAGAGGAGGAGCAATAAAAGTATAAAGGTTAAGTGATGCAAATCCTTTAAACAAATGATTAGGCTCTCATTCGAGACTAGCCCGGTTTATACCTATTACAGGATTCAGTATAATATATTGACATTTTAAAACATAAGTTACAATTAAGCATTATTTATGTGCATGCAATTATTTATGTAAGCTGTGAGCCGTGTAGTGTACAACTAAGTTATACACAGCTCAGCAAATCGTTCACCTTAATCTGGTAACTCAGAGCCAAGTAATAGGCTTTATTTGAAGTAAGTCGCCTGACTAATAAATTAGTCTTATTTTAACTAATACATTGTATAGTGTACATGCAATCAAAATAAGTACATCCATCATTTCAACGCCTTTACGGAATATTTAGTGCGGTTCTGGTAAAGGTCCTAATTTAATTTTAATCCGGGATTTATAACCCTTCAGTAAACTTAATGAATTTGTGGGCCGTTTGAATATTGTTATTCTCATTTTATGAACTGCTTATTATTTTCTATGCGAAAGGAAATAGTCGTAGATCTTTTTTTAGACAGAAGCAATAAATCTATATTCAATAAAACGAACCCATTTTACAATATAATGAAATAGTTTTCGGTTACAATTGAGAATTTTTCTGTCAATGAATAAATCTCCTTCTCGTAATATAATACATAACATTTATTGGTATATAGGATGAGACAGACTCCCACAGAGGGTGTTAGCGTAACGACAAGAGTAATTCCTACACTAAGAAAAAACAAAAAAAACGGTAGCTCACAGTAAAATATTGCTACACCCTATGAATATTCATGAGTCTACAGTTTCACCTAAGATTTACTTTTAAATTATTAAACTCTGATTATATAACTAACCCTTAAAAAAAAATATTAAGTATTGGGTAAACAAGATGTTTGAAAGGATTTGCTAACTATAAATTCTTCACTTCTATTCCTAAATTTTAGTTTTAGGCTCGGTTAAGCACCTAATTTTGTAAATTTAGGTTAGGTGAAGCTTTTAATCAATTACGGTAAGTACAGCTTACTTTTATACTGAATTTAATTAAAGTATACTAATCTACGTAATTTATGTATATTTAATGTTCGTCTTACGTGCTTCAAATCTGTGGTGGAGCAAAACATTGCTTCTATTACAAATTTTGTTACTTTTCTAGCACCTGTAGTACTAGAAAGTTAATAACCGAGAAATAACACCACACGCAATACGCAACTTAAAGTATATTTTAAAAGCGACATATTAAACTAATTTTAACTATAATATAAACGCTTTCTAAACATAAACGCTTTCTACACTCACAGCCCCACAGTAGAATTTTCTCCCGTGTCAGATAAAACTCCTGTTTTATATGAAGCAAATTAAAGATATCCATGAGTGGAAATGGCCACAAAGCATTAGATGATAATCAATAATCGTTTACTACTCAATGTAATAAAATGTCAAAAAATCTCATCAGTCCATTCTTATAGCTAACCGTGTATTTAAGTAGTAATGGTTTTACTTCATACTTTTTAATGTGCAATAAAATATAAAACCCTTAAAAATGCCTAAAAATGTACAAAATGTATTCGTGTACTGTACACGAATGTAATATGAGATGTAGCAGTGAAATAAAGTGAACTGCACAGATATTTCCTCTTATTCCTGCGTCCGATGAAAGTATGTGAAGTATTTTCACGCCTCAATACGAATACGTATTTAATAATCCAAGGGGTTATAAAAAGAACAGGAATTTTATTTGCTTGAAACACGCAGGCTTATATCTAAATATAATATTTTCTAGGAAATATTAGTCATTTGACGACCCACATGGTGAAGCGGTCAACATACCGGTCTGATACGCAGTGGGTCCCGGGTTCGGTCCCCGGTCAGACAGACATCTGAATGATGAGTTTAGATTTCTGTTCTGGGTCTTAGTGTTTGTGTTTTCGTCGTTGTGTGTCCATGGCACCCACGACACATGAGAAATCCTAGTGGGCTATGAGTGGAGAACGTTTATTTTAAAAGGAAAAAGACTAAATAAATACGTATATTACATTCCAACTTAGTCGTAGTCGCAATGCTACTGTGTCGAGCTCAAGTAGGATTGTAAACATATATGAGGTTGAATATGTGTGTATGGACGCACGTAGCCACTTACCTTCAGGTGAACTAAAGGCTCTTTTGCTATAGTAATAGCAAACGAGCTTAAAACATAGTGATACAATACGCCCCAGTTACTTTACAATGCCATATGCCATTAACCCCGTTCTATGTGACAATAATACGTTAAGACTCTAATTTTCTAGTTTAACGTAGCCCTCATTAGTTTGACTCAATGATACCAAGAAGAAAAAATGGAGGTAGTAGACCGTTTCTTCTTAATATTAATTTTAAATGCTGTATAAACTTCATTCGTACGACTCTATGTCGATACAGCGTTCTACCTCTTTGTATTATTATAAGTCTATTACTTTTGTAAAAAAAAAACTCTATGATAATAATGGAACCTTCCCGTTCAATAAAAAATAAAAACATGAAAAGCAATTAACGACTATATTGTTATTTCTATTACAAATATCATCCTAGGAATCCCATTTAGCTGTTCAAGGATTTAGGAACAAGTTCTAAATTGGTAGTTCAAAAATTAACAATCCAGGCTCACCAAAGGAGCCATCCTTTAATATTTTTTAATGAAAATACGACCATTTTTTTTAAGTTTCTTACTTCACTTTGACAATTTTCTCATCGGAAATATATATTTTTTATAGGTACGAAATACAATTACAGAGTGAATATATTAAAAGTTACTTTAAAAATACCATTATCGATAAATAGTTTTTAATTAACCAACAGTTTAAGCTGAAAAGTGGTAAAAGTTTTATAGTTTGAGGTATTAATTTCTTATAATAGACTTATCTAAACTTAACTCTTTTTAATAATTAATTTAACGGCATAGAACTTACTGAGTAATAATTACCATTAGCTACATTTTAACTATATTTTAAAAGGCAACTGTTCATTTATTATATGGTGTAACATCCTTTGTTTAAACTTTTTAAATAGATTTCATATTAAAAACGTATTTTTCGCATTGCACTACAGATATTTCTATAAATTCGTATGATCTCTTGTAATGAAAATCACTATTTAATATCGATTTATACGAAGCTATCGGATATTCTTAATGTACTTCAAAGGTAGTAGAACCCTTTATCCAAAAGCACCACCTCTTATTTCAGCTTAATAACAGCATGTTAAGCTGCTGTGTTTTGCTCTGAAGTTAGGTAAGGGAGACATACTTATCCAAGGCGATCCAACGTAATCCTTAAGAGTAGTAACGCATCTTTGGCCAACCTTAGGTAAGATTCTATCTTATGCGTAGTTACTGATATCTATAGGCAGCAAAAGCCACCATTATTATATTCCATACATTGAATGCTTGTTTGAAACTTCAGTTTTATATAAATATAAGAAATCACTTTTTATATATTTGCTTTATACAGACAGTGCGTCGAAATGTGGCGTTAATTTTCTCAGTCCTATAAAAAACTTAAACTCCGCTTTGGGGTAGATAAAATAAAAGACACATAAGTTTTAAAATGTTTATTTCATCGTGATAGTAAATAGACGTCGTAAGGATGTAAATAATAAATTTACAATAATGTTCATTAGAATTAATTAATGTATTTTACAATATTATGAGCATTATAATTTATATAGTGTCCTTTATAGATATGTACATCTTTAATATAATAAAACTACGATTAGTAAAAATACGCACGTCCTAATATCATGTAAAAGCTACGCTAAATTAAGTTTTAAATAGAAGATTATGTGAATCAATCGGAAACATACTAAATCATTTTCACTTTCCCTTGTTCTCAGTCTCGCCGCTCCACATACGTTTGTAAATAATAAACATTAATAATCATATCAACACAGCTTTGTATTGTTTGAGAAATGTTATATGTAGGTATAAGGAAATATACAAAATACGTAACCCAGTAAAAATCAAGAAAAGAAAAAGAAAAAAGATCAAGTATTCCCAAATATTACTACATATTGACAATAGCCAATCTTTACATTATCTTTGTTCAAACGCAGGTGGAGCATAAGAACCATCGATTAACATATTTTATAAGAACTTAAACTCACAAGGACTGTTCAAAATTAATCTGAGCAATAGTAGTAGGATTCATTATGATGTTAAGCGTGTTTTTTTTGTTTCATCTCATAGCAAACCATCTGTTTTTTATGAATATGTAATCTTCCACGTCTGCATAATATAATAAGATGTTACAATACGTTACAATGATAAAGCATGAAGAATAATGTCAACTGTCCAAAGCACAGGCATGTTAAATTATATGCCTGTGGTCCAAATTATATGAAAAAGCGTACATTATCGTAGTATATCATATTTGGAAGGGCAATTGGATGGACCGTGCGATTTTTAAAGTAACATCAATTATATAAACGATTTGTAATTCAAAAATGTATTTATCAGGAAATAACAACACGTAATATTGGCACAAGACAACTTCTACCATACAGGGAATTATGCTAATTTTATGAGTTTATTTGATCGGGAAAATTACTGATTCTATATTAAATATGTATAATAATTTAAATATTTGAATTAGGACGTATACAACTACGACTAGTATTCATATTAATCTACTAAATAATGTTGATCATAGTCCGACGCTGGAAAGCGATCTTGCTGTATCTCGAAAAACTACGAATTTCATTCATCGACATTTAAAATCAATTACACTAATCTCGGAATGGTTTCGTAGTTTAAATATAATATTTTTAAGTTTATTATTTAATATTCTACAACATAAGATAGCAGTAAACCATCTTATTCAAGAGTTTATAATATTTTTAATATTCTTTTTTGGATGGGGTGTAAAGTTGTATTTTTCGAGATACAGAGAGCAAGATCGCTTTCCAGCGTCGATTACAATGAATGACGCAAGAAGATAGATTACAAGTGTAATATTACTTTTGATATTTTTCTACATTAATTAGTTAATTAAGGTAAAATTATTTATACGTAATTTGACGAATGAGGTAATTTTATAAATAATAGGGAAATAAGTTGTATAGACGGTACATTCAATCTGTTCAAATAGTCATTCTAATGATTCTACTTTCTTTATAATCTAGATATTATATTATTTGATAGCGTTTTTTTAGCGTTTGTATATTTTCGAGGTAAAGATTGTTAGAATATAGGTAAAGACATTTTAAATTTTACAGGTCATGTTCAGACATGCCATTAAATTGAAATTTTGTAAAAGGCCTTAAAATTTCCAATCCTATTTTCATTCGATATTCCATTTTTATCATCCAAAAGTACTACAGCGTATTAACCGTCAGCCGTCAATTTGATTGACTAGGAATATACTTACACACATTCTAAACCATTCTCTAATTATTAATTATTACCTAGATTAAGTAATCTTTGGTTATAAAGATGTTTTCCATTCCAGCTAGAAGGGATTTCTGAATACATTATTACTTTAGTTCGAAAACGAAAAACATTTTACTCTTTTTAAATGTTGAACCACATAAGATTGTTATCCTTTTTGTTATAGTATGCAAAGCATTCGTTTATTTTAAATCAGTTGAACTTAATAATTTTAAATTATATTTTAAAATGCATAAAATAATCTTAAATACATGCAAATGCAAGACCGTGTGTATACGAGTAAATCTCTTCACAGCGATCTAATTTGCAGTGCGATTAGTTTATACATTCCGACATGGGATTAAGAAATAGAATTTCAAAATTATTCATTACAATAAACTTCTTTATTGTTTTGACTTTACAGTGCATCTCAGGATTTGCAAACCGAAATAATGTTTTAAATTGCGAAGAGATCTTGTAATGCCGTTATTATTATGATTAGATTATTAGATTCAAAAGAAGCGGTGGCATTCTTTTGAATCGCTATTAATCATCGTAGATGATGGCTAGTAAAAGTAAATTCAAGAAGCAAAACAACTTCCTGTTCAGTTTTGCATCTGCTCTTATAATAAATCTCCTATTTTAGAAGAGTCCCATATCTAGTTGCAAGACTCATAAGGATACTGGCGGCTGTATGGATAGATAAAATCTATCATAGTAGGCCTAAATTAAAGGTAATGGTAGTAAGTAGTAGGTAAAAAATAAGGTAAATACAATCTCATACTGGAGATGCTTCTCAATTTATTATTTATTGAGGTATTTAACGTTAAGGTAGAAGGGATACCTGATGGAAAGTAGTCACCGTCGCCTATGGACATTTGCAACGCCAGAAGAGGCATCGCTAGCATTAAAGGAAGGCTCTTTTAGCACCTTTTTTCAAGAGCCCTATTCCGCGTTCCGGGAATACCTCAGGAAATATAAAATATGCTTTTCGTTTTCGACTAAGTAATAATGACTTGCATATTACATAACACGTGCAACACACAATCTTAATCAATGAAGGAATCTATAAGTAGTGGAGGGAATAATAAAGTCTTAGCTTCGAAATTTGCATTGCTATAGAAGTTATCGGATTGTTATTTCAAAACTTGAATTGAAGATATATTAAACTATGCATTCCATCTGGTCCCCTAACACCAGTTTAGAATCATTACATCAAAAAAGTCAAGAAAGTCAGATACCTTAAATTATGTCTACTTAGTACCTTCCATAAAAGCATACTTAGTGAAAATATCTACAAGATTAATATAATTGACAATACAAAACAAACGCAACGAAATTCTGATCACAAGCTATACGTAATCACTTCACGGAAATAGCAAAAGATAGTCAATTTCCGTAAAATCTTTATCTTAAAAAGCTACAATTCTATTAATATACATAATATTTAAATATCTTTTTAAATTAGGTCATAAAATCGATTGCTACTAAGCATCAGAAATATTCAACCGTGTTATGATGTTTGTTCTATTAAAATCATAATTGCCTTATTCTAAAACACCATGTGTGCAGATAATACAATCATTGGACCAAAGTTCAACCTTCACATCTCATCATAGATCTATATACTAATAAAACTATGTAAACGCTAAAACTTATTAGGTAAGGATCATACTACAGTTTAAGATAGATAATTCTTACTCTATTGCTCTTAGTGAACAAGCGACTAGAACTGCAAACAAAATATAAATCTCACTGAAAACATTAATTTTGTACAGAGTTTTACGTATAATTTAAGTAATACTTACATTAAAATTGCTTATAAGAATATTGATACAGATACATTTTGAGTACATTAAGATATTAAAATTTAGAGTGGCACTGTTAAAATTTAATGTCGATATACATAAAGTTATTGTGCATTCCTTACAAGCTATGATAGTGGATTCAAATTTAATGATAAAATCGACGAATTATAACTATGCATTCCTAGAGTAACTAGACACTCAATAGAGATACAAGAGTAGACTCACAAAGGTTATACGATAGATGAAAACACACACCATTCTAAAACTATGGTCCCTCATCAAGACACACTTTAAGTACCGATAGATCAAACCACCCGAAAGTCTTCCAAGATTCGTTGTGACGCAAAACTTTGTTCCGAAACACACATCGCACACTTTCACGAGAAGGATTAAATTGGAATAGTTTTTAAGAGTCAAGTGCAAAGTAGCACTGTAGCCAAGTCTCCAAATTAAGGACTTTGTGCGGGGCTGGGCCAAGGCGGCCTCATTTTTTCCAGCACATATTTAAGCTGGAAACTGGTGTGGAAATGCTACAGGTACTCATCGATCTGATCATAGTCCTCATCGGGAGGGGAGGGGCCAGATACGGAGAGGATAGGCAAGCCAAAGTGCTTCACTGTTTCCACGCTTCCACTGTCATCAGATTTACTCACTTCCTCATTGATCGTCTCCTCTCTTGGTGCTTTGGCTTTGCACAGCCTCTCCGACGAGTCTGACATCGTTGTCAAAGGTATATTGTCAGCCGACCTGCAAAAATTATTCGTTAATATATAAAATCACTGGAATCTGTAAAGTTGAGAACTGAATAATTATCGCTGACAATATATTAATTAAAAAATGCAATGATTGTATATTGTTGTATGGGTATACTAGTTGTAAGATGCATCTATGATAAATATTTTTAGTAGATAATTTGACTTGAAATATATATGTTCATATAAAACTAATCAATATTAAAGACTGAACATTGAAGTCTCCACTACGTTTTCAGAAGTCAAATTTAGAGAAGGATCATTTTTTTTATCCAAGTTAAACTTTGACGCAAATAATGAAATAATATTCTATTCCAACATAATTGGACGAACGAAAATATTTACTGGTTGAAATTTATATTCGGAGAATTGTACTAAAGTTTTCTTTCTTTGCGAGTTTTATATTTCCGAGTTATATTTTTGAATTTTGTTGTAGATTGATATTAATTGTTTATAGCGTGTCTTTGTGGTAATAATCTTGGTTGACTTGTTCCCCAAATGTAGTTCGTGTATTGTAAAATGGACACAACGATGTTTTACGGAAATGTTTCATTGAACGATATATTATGACATTTTTAGATATAAACATCTTTCTATCAGTCTTTTGGCGTCCATTGCTTAACATAAACCTCTTCTTATAGGGTGTTTACGTTAATAGTCTCCACGCCTGGCATGCTTACTGGCGATCGCAGTGAGTGTTGAAGCTACACAGGAAGACGCTGCTGCTCATTGATTTTCCCTCGGTCGCTTTGTATGACATCCACGAGACGGAAGGAAGTTGTGCTATTTATGACCGACAATTCACGGTGCCTTTTTGATATGTTTAGGATGTATACTAATTAGAGATGTGGAAAGAATGGAAAAAAATGGTCCGCAACAAAGATCAATCACGTTGATACTTATAACCAATTCATGTTGGAATGGATATCTGATTAATCTCTTTTTGATTTCTGTACGTTTGTTATAAGCACATAACGTAACTAGCTGTTTTCAAAGAAAGTTCCTAGTAAATGCCACGAAATTGTTATATCTAAGCCAACTTTTTTAAGAGTACCTACAAGTACCTACATAAAATTATTTTTCATGGTTTATAATTCTTTTTTACTATGAAGATCATAATAATAATGGTAATAGCTTTTTCTACATGCAGGTCACAGTTTTTCCCTGTGTCGTGAGAGCTATATCACAAAGACCAATACAGAAGGACCCAGATCCAGGACAGAAATTCATAATATCTGTCTGGCCGGCAATCGACCAGTTTCATGACAGAGCGGGTAGATATCTATCGTTTCAATTAGTTTTAATTATTATTTTTTTTAATATGGCATTTTTCATAAGTTTGAAAAGCCAGCGTTATCATAAGCCTCCGTAAACTCATAAGCAGCAGTAAGAAGTATTTGTCGTCGATTTTGGTCTTAATACTCTTCCGCAATTCAATTAGGATTATATGATACCATTATATCTAATAGTGTTAATCCTTGCTTCATGACCTAATTTACCGATACGATACGACTAATACCGAGTTTGACCTTGTATCTGCGTAATCACAGAAATTCATCAATGTCCTAATAAAAGTGTTAAAGTTTGTATATATACTTAGCGGCGATAGTGAAATATTAACATCAACGTTAAGAACGTAATAACGTCACGTTATTATTAACATTAACGTTAACTAGTTGGTAGAATAAGTATACTTCGAATGGGAAGGTGTCACCGCCATATGTTTCTAGTATAAATCAGTTACTTCACTTCGGTGGTAGGTTTGCCGGCTCACTTTGAATCCTTGGGAATATGAGTCCTTAGGAATAGCAACACCTGTGGTTGTCATTAGATAGAACCTGTGAATATAAAGTTACCACTTACCTTACCACTTTGATCTTAGAAAGAAAAAACTCTAACGAAAGATGCTAGGTAGTATAATCACAATACGTTACAAATAATATCGAGAGCGTCTCGTGTAAAAATTGCAATAACGTTGAAATCTGCAAAGATAAGCTTTGCTCATGATGAATCAGTAGACAATTGCCTACCTTTCTTTCAGATGTAACTTAAATGGAGAATCAGGTCACGTTACATGCCCACGTTGAGCGCAATGAAGCTAGTAAATTCAGAGAGATAAATTGAAAGTTGAATAATATAAAATTGACCTAGTAGATATTAAATGTAATGTTAGTTTTTCACTATCGCATATCAAAAATTTTGCAAACATAAATATATTTTCTAACGTATATGATTTGACGTTTATCTGTATTTTTGTAGGTAGATATACTTATAAATTTAAATATCAATGATTATACATAATTTTAATTAGTCATTATTAAGTCACCTTAGACGACCCCACAGAGGAGAGTGGACTCTCTTACCACAGGTTTCATTTCATATTATACGACTTCCCCAACTTTGTTTTAAGAAATTATTTTTGATTTCTTTTTTTATATGAGAACTAAATTGGAACAGGCTTAAGTTGTACCTAACATCTTACCTGGCCTTACGACACAGTTTAGACTGAGAGCCGTGTCGTCTCAGGAACTCGCCAGCATCGAACCCAGCGAAGCCAGTGGGCTCGGCAGACACGAAGATCGCCGAGTTGACACGCGGTCGGTTGCACCGTGCGAGAAGACGCTCCTCACACTCCAAGCTCTGTGTGTGAGTGTGCGACCAACGCATATGCTAAAAATGAAAGATTTTGTTTATGAAAGCTCACTTACATTAAATTCGATTTCTTCATAATCGACATCTAAAATTATTTATATTATTGTTACTGCATCAACAAAAACCTTGAAGGTGAAACAAAGTGGGAACGCGTGTATATATCTTTCTTATTAGACCATTAAATTCAGAATACAGCAGCTCTTAACACTGCTTTTATGGGGTAAAAATAGGTATAGGGGTGGTTACGCTGCAGTCGAAGTAGGTTTAGAACATCTGAAGATCCTGTTGATTCGGTTGTATTCCTCGAAGTCACATTCATCCTGCCATGTCTTCATGGCGTCCATTTATAAGTCCTTGAATACTGTATAAGTTAATGAACATAAATTAAATTTCTAAGTGAGATAATGAACCTGTGTCGATGTTAAAATTTAAAAGTTTAATAATTATTTTAGTTATAAACAAATACTCGTAATTATTTAGTAATATCAAGTGAGATACTGTACTACAGTTGAAATTTACAAGATATTTTCTCGTTATACATAAAATAAGAAGTTGGGTTTGGAGTTACCTGTAATTTTAATTGATGTACCACGTAATTATTTCTTTCTCCACATTTTATTTCTTGTAAGCCTAAGTAATTTTGAAATATAGGATTATAAAGATAGTTTTAATTCTGAGCGCGAACATAGTAAGATTATGAAGTCGAAGATATTTTTGTTGGTTCGAGCGTGATAGTTTTCGTTAGTATCAGATTATATAAAAAATAAGGAATCATCCATTTTCTTAATCAAATAAATGTATCGGTTTAATATTTTTAAGCAATATTTAATTAAAAATATATATAAAAGTGAATTGTAAAGCAAAAATAAATACAATTTGAAGTAAGGATTTAAGTGAATGTGCAATCAACCTAACGTTACAAGAACGTGTGTTTCCAATATATGGTTATAATTGTGGTTACGTGCAACCACTTTATGGTAAGATGTATCCAATTCATCTGATGCAAGGTGAAAGCGTGCCATTCGCCGATATTAATTAAATGTGTGTAATCCATTTGATATTAAGAAAACCTATCCGATCTGCCTGATAAGAAATAGATATTTCAAAAGATAGATTTATAGATATATAAACAGTATAAATAAATAAATCGCTTGCAATAACTATCATAAAGTTATAATTTACTGCAAACGATATAAACTTCACAGTACAATAAATCAAAAGAGATACTGTTAAATGAATGTATTATTTTCACATTATTGTATACACACACACACCATATAAAGATATGTAGTTACATTTAAAGACATATTATGATAGTTAAAGATTACTGCACACTTTTTTATAAGCAGTAAAATACAGTAAAAGATCTTCATAGTTAGACTGTTGCGGCACCAATGCACGCCTTATTACTGCGTTAGCATGCCTTACTTCTGCCTTATAACTGCATTGCATTGAAAATCGTTTTTTTAAGCATTTAAATAGCGTTTCATCTTATTCTTAAGGTCCTTATTATTCGCAAATGGTAAACAAATTACAACGAAGTACTTACGTCTAAGTCTACCTACTAATAGAAATCGGACTGCCACTACTATAAATTTAGTACCAATAATACTTGAGGCTTCAACCCTTACTCGCCAAGAGAAACAGAACTGTTTGAGGTCTTGAATGGATTAGTGTGTAACGAAATTATCTTTAGAAACTCCTAACAAACCAACGGAGTTTAATTAGAACAGTGTTGATTTATTAAATATAATACATAACAGGTCGTTCTGTAATTGAACTTAAATTGTATGTATGTATATCTTGGAGTTTTTATCCGTGGTTAGCTTAGATCACTTTGATTACTATTACTACTTGGTGGATCAAAATACTTATATTCTGTTTTATATCGGGGGGACGACCCGCGTGGCGGAGCGGTCACCGTACCCGTCTGACACGCAGTAGGTCCCGGGTTCGATCCCCAGCCAGACAGACATCTGAATGATGAGTTTAGGTTTCTGTTCTGGGTCTGGGTGTTTGTGTGTTCGTCTTTGTGTGTCCATGGCACCCTCGACACAGGAAAAAGTCCTAGTGTGGGGTAGTGGGGGAGTGTAGAAATCGTGTGTTTTTATATGCAATATTGGAGAAATTTAGGATGCCTGATGTTAAGTGATTAATGCCGCCAAGGGAAATCGGTCAGCAACTTTATATAGAACAGGGGTTTTATCTGAAGTAATTCCACATTTTATTTTATCTGATTGAAATAACAAACGAGCATGCAGTCCATCTTATAGTAAGAGGATACTGCCGCCTATGGTCATCTGTAAGCAACTTCATATAGAACAGGGGTTCTATCTGTAGTCGATAACAGATGCGTTGCTACTCCTGAGGGTTGAAGTGGTCGCCTCGTATATAAGTGAGCAGGCAACCTCACCCTTCCACCGAAACGCAGGAACTGCTTCACACTAGAAATAGGTGTGGCGGTGATACCTCCTCGATCAAACTACACTGGTTCTACCACTTGTTATGTGGAAAAAGAGTTGTACCAAATAGATAATTTAAATTAACATTTACTATTTAAATACCTACCACAAATTATCGCCATCGCCCAGGGTTGACTGGAAGAAAATGCCATCAGGCATTAAGTTCACCCTTGTAACCCTTAGTTTAAGGTGTTTCAAAAGTTTAAATAAATAAATAATTAGTGTGTGAATAAGAGGGTGGGAGTCCTTAAATGAAATGATGGAGAAGGGCTTCGTAACATTTTTTTTAATATATAAATAATATAGATATACAATATGAGCTGTTTTTCTACGAAATCGTACACGCGAACTAAAATATATTTAACCTCATGAAATAAAACATATCATTATTTGTTTTTACATTATAAAATGAACTAATTGTCCAAGTTGTGCTTCAGAAAATTAAGCTCGGCGATGAGTAATCAAAACTGTATGATTTTTTCTTTTAGGGAACAAAAAAATGAAGGGATCAGGTTAATTAGCTCTAAGTTTGTTTGAGAACCAAACCTGTACCTCTTATCCCAGACTCACTTTGCCATGTGGGTCGATAAGTTCTGAAGCTAACGCTTGAGAAATGTAAATTTGATACTTAAAGCTTGCAGTAAAGTTGGTGAAAGCGGGGAAACTCGGAACCTAATAATCCTTTGGCATTTGCATAAGTATTGTATACTACTCGTATATAAAGAACTTTCTTTGTTACATCATTTGATCAAGAAATGTACTACGTAGAGTACGTAGTCTGCATGCATCGTTATGTACTTGATACTTTTAATTCATACCCAAATAAGAATTTTGACATAAAGTGCGTGGTTTTTTTTTACGCAATTGAAGGAGCGAGTCATTAAGTGCCACACTTGATATTAAGTGAGTCTCCCTTCGACGTCAGATATCTCTATGATATAGCTAGAAACTCTTTTTAGTATGTTAGTATAAAACGAGCGTACAGTCCAGTCCACCTGATTGTAAATAGCAATTGCTGCCATTGGACATTTTTCTTTTGCATCCTGCAGCCCACCTGATGGTAAATGGCTACTGCCGGCCATGGACATCTGTAATCAACCTTAGGTAAGATCAAAGTCTCACCTAAGGTTAGCCACAGATGCGTCACTGCCCTGGTGGACTAGGGTGAAATGCCTCGGAAAAGTATGTCTCCCTTGCCACACCCTTCAGACCAGAACACAACAGCACTGCTGTTATTAGGCAGAAGTACGTGTGGCGGTGGTGCTTCCGGAGTTGAACCACAAAGAGTTCTACCACCTTCAAATATATATGCATAAAACATATGCAATTAACTCCAAATAAAATCAGAGTTTAACCTGAGCATTGCTACGTTTGAGGACTAAGTTGAAACGCCTCACATTACGATGTCATAGTTACCACGTCCATCAAATTAAAATACAACCGTGCTTAGCATTAGTATTATTAGGCAGGTAGGTGTGGCGAGGGTGCTTTGAAAGGTCACCACAAAACCACAAAGGTCCTGTGATATTTAAAAATACCAAAAGTCGCTCAAATTAAGTAATTTCATTATGAACAAGCTAAGCCCCGCGGTTATACTAGCGTTTATAAAATATATAATATAGCCGAAATTTTAGATCTTATACAATTTTAATATTATAGCATTCAGAGAGGACTGATAGCAACTGACATTAGCGGCAGAGACGGTGGCTGCGTGCGCGTAGTGCGCGCGCGATTTCTTAGGTTTTTATTTTTTGTGTGGAACTTTAATTACCTTTTCTAAAATAGAAGTAGCCTAAGTAACGCCTTATGACATCAGCTATCTAACAGTGAAAGTCTTGTCAAAATCGGTCCAGCGGTTTCAGAGATTACCCGGAACAAATATCCAGACAGACAGACAGACAAAAAATTTATTAATTTATGTTTTGTTATTAGTATCGTATATACTTCCATATACATTTGGTGAAAAGCTGCTATTTTGATATTACAAACAGACATTCAATTTTATTTATATGTATAGATTTATAAACCATAATAAGTAATAAATAGGCAGCATTAAAACAATTACTGAACTTGGCGATAACAATTACGATCTAAGCAATTTAATTTATATCATTAGACACGCTCTCATGAGTGATTATGCAAAACAGAGCCAGTAATTTTGTTATGTCTTTATAAACCATAATAAGTAATAAACGGGCAGCAATAAAACAATTACTGAACTTGGCGATAACAATTACGATCTAATCAATTTAATTTATATCATTAGAAACGCTCTCATGAGTGATTATGCAAAACAGAGCCAGTAATTTTATTATGTCTATATAAACCATAATAAGTAATAAACGGGCAGCATTACAAAATTCCGAACTTTACGATAACAATTACGATGTAAGCTATTTAATTTAAATCATTAGAAACGCTTTCATGAGGGATTATGCAAAACAGAGCCAGCGTATTAAATTATAAACGAGACGGTGTGAAGCTGACGTGAAGTGGACGATATTATCCAATAAAGTACCACGTATTCGCATGTCCCAGGGCTATACGGAATAACGCCCGAGACGAAGATTAAATTGGCTAGCTCTTTGTGATTATTCATAAAACCAGTAATTTTAAAATAGTTTATAGTAATGGCTTATTAGTCGTAAAGATTATCGGTACTTCGTAATGAATTATGAAGGCAATAGTTTAAAATTATAACAATATTATATTTAACTTGCCTTTTTACTACGAATGTGAGAGTAATTTCTTATAACTGGTTTTAAAATAGTTAACCTCAGTAAACATATCTATACATAAGTCGTAAAGTTTATTATTCGTACTTCGTAATGAACTATGGGGCAGTATTTTATTATTATTGACATCTTTTTCGTTTATATGTGAGATGACTCAGTCATACAGTGGAACTAATAAGGCAAGTTAAATAAAAATTGTAATTATCTTAATCTATTGCTACTAAAATGGTTACAATTTCAATTTATCTTGAAACAGAATCATAAGCCAATTCACCCCAACTAATTGAGATGAAAGGTTGCATATATTTTCGGTGTGGATGAATAATAATTAATGTATGATTAGCTTAGCGACGTTATCGACGCGGACCATAATGGCGGAACAATTATT
>MOOZ01001126.1:96519-108069 GCA_002930495.1 Cecropterus lyciades
ACTACTAGGAATAAGTGTGGCGAATGTACCTCCACGTTTTACTACCGGGTACTACTAATTGAATATATCTGGCATACTTTTACATCAATTAATAATTTTTGAGTTGTGTTCACGAAATTCAGATTAATAAAAATGTAGAATCGAACTTCCTTCCAAACCCTTAAAAATTCTTCTTTTTGTAGGGATAAACTAGACGTCTTTAGTTTTTATTATATACTTGCGTTTTTTCTTACCAAAATCTGAATAAATTAAGGCCGCCAAAAATACCACAATTTAAATTATTATTGTTTTAAAGAAAATAATGATATTGTTTTTGTGATATTAAATTATAAATTTAAATTACGGAACATGAACAAAAACTGACATTTTTTTTGTGTTTTTTCTTATTGTTTTTTTTTTTTAATATCCAGCCAGTCAAATATTATGTAAACTCCATCCGAGTATAAATATAAAATGAGTGAGTGAATATACATAAAAACTACATAGTGCGAAATGAGATAGTTGTGTAAAATGTGGGAATATCTAGCCGTGCTGCTCATCGGGTTCTGGCTCGGTGTTGCCATATTCCTGTACATCTCCTGCTACTGGTTGGAAGAGATTTTGGGTAAGTTTGACATAAAAAAAAATCTTTTAAAATACATATCTTTTAAGGAACATCTACTCGTATTATAAACTCAATTTTAAAATAGACAAATGTTCTTTTTACAATATATTATATATTAGCCATTTAAAATAAAAATAAAATATTTTGTTTTCCCACTTTTCAATAATTTTAAACTATTGTACATCTCATTTAGAAATAAATATTTTACTATAAAAAAGATATAACAAATCTGAAAATAAGTTAAAATTACAATATATCTAAGACCGATTGCATAGCAATAATATATTTGAGGTATAAAATTTTATACTAGTAATACTGTCACTGCAATAAAAAATAAAAATACATATCGAAAAATATTTCAAAACTTTATGCGCTAAATATTCAAGAAGGCCGACAACTTTTAAAAATATTTTCGACGCATAATTACGAATGTATGCACAGCAAATAATCTGAAATACCTCAAACTAATTTACTAATATGCTCACGTCATAAGCAATTTAGTCGTTAAAATAAATATAAAGTTATAATGGCAGTTTACTTTGAATTATAATAATTTATCACTTTGTGGTTAAGAAGATTTAGCTACTAATTTTATTTAAAAGTTTTGTTAAGTGATCTGAAATTGAAATAAGTAGGTACATATTTTTACTAACATTTTTTTGTTATAGTATTTCTAACTAAAAAGATATAAAATCAAAATCGTCTCTCTCTCCATTCAAAAAACTTGTAAATCAAAGCGCGAAATGTGTTTTTTTTTTGTTTATTCTATGAGCTGAAGACATATAGGTATACAAACGCCGCCATTTTAATTGTTATCCCGAAATATTATTTCGATGAATTAAGTACGCAGAAGTCGTAAATCACTAAAAAAAATAACGAAAAAAAATTGTTTACGCTGAACATTTCGAAGAGCTGCGGAATTCGGTACTTAGTAACAAAATGTGGACGTTTAATTAGAAGACAATTAATTAGTGGGATTAGCAGATACTCGGCAGTTTTTATAGCACGAAACTCGAATGTTAACGACTAACGTTGCCGTGACTTATCAGTTTCCACGATCGCAGTAATGACGCGTTTGCCCAGTTTCGTCTTACTCACTAATAGGTATAGTGTTTATACCTATCTTCAGAATTATGTGTTCCTTAATCATAGCTCATCGCTATAAAATGTACATTTTATATTTACATGATTTTTCGTAAGTTTCGTAACGTATCTTTTTTCCGATGTTTATTTTTTTGTTGTGTTTACGGCCTTGGATTCTTGTCTTTCAACTAAACTTTATTAATGACGTTTAAAATAAAACGTCGTTGGTGCAAAAAAGGATTAAGCAACCGATACTCAAAGCACAAAAGAATGTTTAGTAAAAATATTTAATAAACAGTACAGTAGGTAAAAATGCAAACTGCATTATTTTGTTGTACCTTCCAGTTGTACTTTCCTTCCTTTTACGATAAAGTCATGTTAAAATAAGGACGTCAAAGTGCACCTTGAATTAGTTCAGTCGATATCGATGTCGAATTTTAAAAAGTTACGGTTTCATATAAGATTTATTTAAATTACTTTTACGAGTAAAATAATCGATTGGCAATAAGACATGCACGATACGCACTTTAGAACGCTTTGTTCCTGGGGATCATTTTGCCAGGTAATTTGATTTCATAAGGTCAGTCCTGTGCTTTTAGCTTAGAGTTCTACCCTAGTCCCTTTAATCCGTTAATCTTTCTACCTACCTATAATCTATTTCGTTAATCTTCCTAACCAATTATCGAAAATCTCTTTTCCCTAGAAATTATTGAAAGTGTTTGCCCATGTTTCCATTACGAATTGATCTATGACGTTATTTACTGCCAATACAAATAGTGCTATGAAGTCATCCCTCCGCAAAAAACCATAAATTCCTAAATACCTATTCAGAAAATTGTTCGCATAGATATTTTTCCAACTTATTTTATATTCTAATGATAAGGAAACAGCTATTGCATAGATTGCAGGTACATGTTTCTTGTGCAATTAATACTTTTTAATAGATATAATTATAATAATAGACGTACGTAATGCTCATAAGAAATAAAAAATATAATATATTATTTTTCCATAACTTTAACACTTTTTTAAGTTAATTTGGGAATATACCATTTTATATTACGCCGTTTTGGTCACTGAAATTCAAGCTTCTAGCTTGATCCAATACGAATTTGCAGAGGTTGAAAATGTCCGTGTACGTATGGTTCGTACTGATGTGTCTTATTCTTTTGTGTTTTTGTCGACACTGCCGTGCCCCCAGATATTTCGCATTGGCTAATGATTAATTTACTCATTCGATCCTTTAAAACAAAAATACCAACCACATCGGTTAATTAGTAACTTAAATTAATGACCGATGAAATCATCAACAATTTACTTAATAAATGATCATATGTATGAGTTATATAAAGGTATTTTTCAATGGTTAAATATCAGCAGTCATTCAATACAGAAATTGCTCATATTTTTGGAATGCCTTTGTGTCGCGTGCATTAGCATGATAATACCATTTATATTCATATTCTGAATTAATCATCCATTATATTACTGTGGTAATGAAGTCAAAAATATTAATTGCCTACCATTTTTTTATTTATTTTTATGTTTTTTTTTCTTTTATGTAATGAATTCTAGGTCTTTTACACAACCTAGGTACATAGAAAATAAAAGGTATTTTTATTTTATAGATTGGGTTAGTAATGTTTTAATTAATTATTATTATTATTGCTATAATGCTCAAGTTGCAACACCGATTATTAAATCGATTACCTGTAAAACTAGTCGACATTTGATAAATTTTAAATTCGTGTAGACACATAATATCATGTTCACTGTGATAGTCCATTTATATAGAAATACTGGACGGATAATTACCCAGGTATTTACCCGACTGCATCAGAAGGACGGTAATGATTTTAGAGCGTATGTACGTATGTGTTTGCATGTATGAACGTATATCCACTTCTTTGGAATACGCTGTAGCCCAACCGGCTTGACGGATTGTAACATATGACATATCATGTGAATCGTTTCAGTTTCAGAATGACATTGGCTATATAATAATTAAAGATGATGCCTGGTGCCTACATATTTTTTAACTAGGCAAAAAAGAGACAACTTTTTCGTTATTATCATATTATATATATATATATATATATATATTACTATATATAATATACAAAACCAAATCCGAAGGTTTCAACGAAAAAATTGAACAAACTTTGACTAATGCACTACACCCAGATTGCGATGGTAAAGTGCACTAAGGTTGGTTTGACTAAGGTTGTGATGATAGCCAAACAATCTGCTTGGGCTTCGGCCAACATCGAGCTTCGGTCGGACACTTCTTATTAGATATCTATGAAATATTTTTAAAACATAGGTATATTTACAGTCGATGGGCGAAGTATTATCCATTAATTTGTTTGTAAGGGCAATTATGAGAAATGTGAAAAATAAATAATATTCATAAGTCATCGGGGATTTGAAAGACATAAGAACATGAAAAAAATAAAAGTTTTTAATAAAAAATATTAATCGATGTAAGGCTGACAGTAAGGTAATAGATTTTTGAAGTGAAAACTTCTTTAGGTGCGTTGAGCGCTTCTTGGGTCTACGAAAATCATAGAGCTCACGTCATCGTCACCGAACGCTATGTATGTACACAGATATACCTCCGTGCATTATTTTTTAAATGTTCACTTCTATGGGCAATACTAATGAATGCCTTGTTTTAAGAGAACAACAAACAGGATTCTTTATTTTAAATAACATTACATTCCGTTGACTCGTTCTTTTGGGATGTGTGAATAAACGCATAAGGTGTAAGTAGATATTGAACTCACAGCGCACGTGTTCTCTTTTTTTGTAAAAACACCTTGAATGCACAAGTATTTTTCACAATTTTTTTTCTTTACACAACTCACTAACAGTTTTAATTAGATACCTACCTATCTTTTCGTAAACCTTTTTATTTTATATATCTTTTTTTTTTATTTTATAACAATTTGGTAGAATTTTTTGTGGTTCAACTCCAGAAGCACCACCGCTGCACCTATTTCTGCCTAATAACAGCAGTGTTATGCGCTGTTGTGTTCTGGTCTGAAGGGTATGGTAAGGGAGATATAGTTATCCAAGGCGTTCCAACTTAGACCTCAGGGGTAGCAACGCAACGCACGCAACGTCACGCAACGTTTTTGGCTGGCCTTATCAGGTGGACTGCATGCTCGTTAGCTACTTCCATAGTATAAAAAAATATCAATTTCGTTATTCACAATTCCTTTATTGATTTTTATTACACTTATTTTGTCTACGAATCCTCCCCATTATACCCGACAAATTAAAATGTAAATCTTGCGAACATAGAACAGGAATAATGAATTTATTAATCTTTGGTTTCAATGAATCTATGCTAAATTCAATATTACCAACGGAAAAAGATGGCCGCGAATTAATAAACTTAGGTTTAAAGGCGCTAAAGCCAAAACCGCAAAAACTTTTTAAATAATAAAATTATTATCAACATTCAGTTGTTCTAATTTTAAATTTCAAATAAAAACCAAATGTTTCTTCCGTGCAGATCTCCCGCAAAGCCACAATGCGGTGTCCAGCGCTTCAAGCGGGCGGTCTACTGGCGCGAGCGGCGCCCACGCGCAGCTCAAGCGCTTGGTGGCCCGCGTAGTGGAGGAAGCTGCAGCGCTTCCAGCGCTTGCGCGGTACGCCGCTGAACCACACACGCCGACTGAAGCGTCAACTTACGAGGACTTGCTAGCGACAGCTATTTTGAATAAGGTAAAAAATTTTGAAGTTAAACTTCTATAGAATAACTGTCTGAATAAAGCTAACGATTTTACATCGTAGCGTGCATAAGAGCTCAAGTTTGATTAACAAGTGGGCAGGCGATGTAAGATGTACGAATATGTGTTGCGGCGTTTACTTAATCGATTTTTTAAAGTGAGCAAGTAAGCATAAGTCTACTAAAGTAAGTAAGTAACCATAGGTCTTATCTATGTCGATTCTCAATCCCATGTGGGCTAATTTTTAAAACTTTCAATTCTGCCGTGTGTGAATTGCACACTATTTTTTGAAAAACACTAAATAATAAGTAATACAAGTGCTTACACCTTACAAAAAAACCAAGCGAATTTACCAATAGTGCGAATGCTTAGTACGAATTTATTTAAAATCCTCAAAAAATTGTTTACGTTTTCGGCCATCATTGCAAACTACATGGCAAGATATGGCCGTAAACGAAAACATAAACACGCAATATACTTATACACATGTTCATGCCATAATCGTTAATCGATGATTACACAGCTAATATATAAATATATATTTTTATATTAGCTTATACCTTTTGTAGGTAGATTTTGGGATAACAAAAACTACAAATTTGCAATTATTGTATTATAATATTATATTGCGTTTTTGCTATCATCATAGCTCATTGTCATTGTCATTAACTACCGAGCAATTATTTTGAAAAGATGATTTTGTTTCCCACCATTTTATTGCGGATTCAGTGATTATGCACACGCAGATTAGATAATATTATTCATCGAATAGAATTTAACCTTCAAACTCATCAAATGCAAAAAAGGACAGATGATTTTTTCAAATATAATATGGAAGTAGCGAAATAGCTAGTTATAAGAAGCAGACAACCCGATGGTAAGCGGCCATTACCACCCATGGACATTTGAAATCAACCCCAGATAAGATCAGTCTTACCTGAGGCTGGTTACAAATGTGTTGCTACTCCTGAGAGCTAAGATTGAATGACTATAATAATCGGATAACTATGCCTTCCTCACCACACCGTTCAGGCCAGAATATAGTAACGCATTACGCTGGTGTTATTAGGCAGAAATAGGAGAGGCGGTGGTGATTCCGGAGTCAAACTATAACGATGTCTACTACCTTTGAAGTGTTGTATTCTGATTTAGTATTGCATGACATTTAGACTTAAAATGGTAGGATATTTGTAGTTCGTCTCCGACAGCATCACTGTTAGTGTCAAATGTTAAGCACTGCTGTATTATGGTTTGAAAGGGTATGGTAAGGGTCACTTATCTGAAGGGTTCTTAAGTCGTCCTCAGGAATAGCAACGCAACAATTGCAAACCTCCTGTCATACTGTAATATTACCAAGAGTTGTTTATAGACGCCTACAAGCGAGAGTGGCCACTAACTATCAGCGAACTCCTTTCTTATTTGCGACATTTAAGTGACATTTTATACATAAATAGGAGCATATTTCAAAGAAATCATACTTTTTTCGCCTTCGAATTCATTAAAACCTAACTTAAACTGAGTCAAATCCCTTCAAACGAAAATCCTAAATACGCCACTGCCGTCTAGTACTTGTACTGCAATTAACTAGGTCCCTGTAAATTATTTAAAAAGGTTTGTAAAACATATTTAATTACACAGACTTTAGCGTCGACATTCTTACTGCTATGATTACTGTTGTTTGCCTCTAATTGTTTAATTAATTTAGATTTGTTTCATGGCGGATTCAACTATTACCCGCACGCACCTTGGCTAATGGTGATCATTTATCCTTGACTTACTTTAAAATTTCTCAACGTAAGTTTACTTTTATTGTGATAACACCATACTCTTAATCAGTGTGTATATCAATGTATTTTTCTCAAAATTATTACCTGATACGACTCCAGTAATAATCAATAATTATTACTGGGGTAGTATAAGGTGGGTATTAATTGGTAGGTATACTTTTCTATTTATTGAATAAAACATTATAAAACCAAAAAAAAAAAACAACTGCTCACACTGAAATGGTAAGAATCAGTACTACAATTATAGAATACTTATATTAAAATATTAATTACAATAATTTTATTATACTATAAGGTTGCTGCAGGCGATGTCACTGCAGCGGTGTTAAACATAGTAATGGTTTTGTTTCTATAATATTTGTTTGACCCCACCTGGAATACCTTATATTATTATAAGGACATACATAAATACATAAGCATTACCCTCCTTCTGACGCGGTTGAATAAAAATGTCCGACCGTTCGAAGGAAACATCATATATGTACCATTTCTACCTACTAAAACCCCCTCAATAATCGCACTACGTATTTGAAAGCAGGACCAGGAACGCACCGGTGCTTCCCTTACATAATGCCCTTAGGCTCTTAGAACACGTCACTGTAATCTTACATAGTTTCTAATTCCAATCGGTTTTCAGATTATTAACAGTACAATTAATTGATTGTTAGGTACAATAATAAAACACGCAAATACGTAAATAGTTCATATTAATTTAGTTACATTTATCATGTACGTACTCATTATTTTCAAATTGCAATGAGTGGTTATAATAAACTAATCAATTGTAATCGAATACATCGGAAAGTCTAAACAAGAGAAACTACAATAAACTGCGGATGCTGTTTAATTTATACTTGATATATCCGTTATTTCGGCTAATATACTATACACTAACAATGTATCTACATTGTTAGTGTATCCGTGTTTATAAAATCTAATATATAACATTCTCGTGTCACAATGTTAGTTACCTTATTCGTCCGAAACGGCTTTACCGATTTATACCAAATTTTATATGCATATTCAGTAGGTCTGAGAATCGGCTACTATCTATTTTTCATACCCCTAAGTGATAAGGGTTGTTCACCCTTAACATTTGTTTTTTAATTTGCGGACATTTTTTTTTTGTTTTTATTTTTCTATAATGTGGCATTAAAAATACGGGTTGTATGTATGTATTTTAAATTTTTTCCCGTTTACCACCAACCCCTATTTTTAATAACCATTTTAGTAATTTAATCATTTATATGGCAAAACGTTTGCCGGGTCAGCTAGTCAACTATAATAATGACTTTATAATCCGTACAAGATATTGTTGTTATTAGAGTAAACATTGAAAAAAGTATCGATTACCAATCTGGCATCTTAAGATCCAAGAAATTCCTGTTTATGAAAATCTACACTGTTTTAAAAATTGTAATACTGAATGCAATACCATTTCATAGGATCATTCCTATCGATAGGATTAAGCGATAAAAGTGAAATGAAAGTATATCGATATTATAGCTGATAGACTATATTGTCAAGTAATACAAGCTTGACTGTGGGATATTCCGTGTTTCCCCGCACATTGTATATCTTTATATATATTTTTTTTATATTTTATTCAATATATACTTTTGAAAAATGCGTCACGAAAGCAGTTATTGGCGCTACAATTAGATGGCGCTGTACCCTTTTCTGAATCACAGTATTATTACAGTATTGTATAAGAACTTACATACAGAACTTTTTATTTCAAGGTTCAAATATGGACTGCAGTGATTGATTAAGCGATTTTTGAAAAGCATAAATCTTACTACCCTTACACACAGTTTTTTTTTATTATTATTAAGTTTTACTTCTGCCATGTGTTAATAGAACACTCACTCTTTTTTTTCTTTGTTCACACTTACGATTATTGATTATATGTATCAACATACACTACACAAAATCAAGACTTTCCCGAAAGTTAATCTATAGCTCATATGTCTGTCTTAGACAAGAAAAGGATCTTTAAAAGCATGTACTCATTTTGAAGTTTAACCTCCAACATTTCTATTAGATTAATAATAAATCACTGACCCCACATACAATTGAGTTCAAACGGGTATTAAATGCCTACATGGAACCGCTCGTGTATATCCAGCCTTACACGAATCCATATAAAGACTACGTCAGCATATACATTCGCATGCATTAGGGTGCTTTTAATTAAGGGTCTTCAAACACCATCTGTGTTTATTGTTTTTATATTTTTTAACATTAATAGTTTTTTAATACAACAAAACCACAACAATATTTATTCAAACATGGAAAGCATTTTTATAAAATTTGACAAGCAGTCATTATACCGGAGGGACACGCAGTAAGTTCCAGGTTCGATTACCTATCTGAATGATGAATTTTTGATTTCTGTTCCCAGAACAGAAATCAAAAATTCATCATTCAGTCCATAGCCAACATACACATACACAGACATCCAGACCCATGTGGATGATTGTGTATTCCTCTTTGAGTGTATCCTATGAATGCAGAAAGCGTTATTATCAAAAAACATTGTGTAAAATCCCTCATCTTTTAAACTATGTATCTAACCCGCTATATATAAACTATAGGTACAAAATTAACAATATGTTAAGAAATAAAATCCTGCGTCCAGTTTGTAACCACTTAATTGGAATGATAAAGCCAAATAATATTTTCTATAAGAATGTAATTATGGTTCCCAAAATTGACAATACCATTCCATCGGTGGCGCCACCTGTTCTAAGTCCCATTTAAATGCAAATAGCGCCATCTCTGAGCATACAAATCACTTCATAGCGTTACAAGTACTAACATTTTAATCAATTCAAAGAAATTATCTTACGCAAATTTAAGTAATACTTGAGTGTATGATTTGTGTCTCTGTTGCCAATTTGTATCGCTTTTTTGTCGCAGGACAAATGCAAAGTATGGTCCCTCGAACTCTAAGAAGTTATGGACCGAAATCAGGACCTTTGACGACCCGCGTGGCAGAGCGGTAACCATACCGGTCTGACGCGCAGTGGGTCCCGGTTTGATCCCCGGCCAGACAGAAATCTGAATGATGAGGTTAGATTTCTGTTCTGGGTCTGTGTGTTTGTGTATTCGCCTTGTGTGTCCATGGCACCCACGAAACAGGAGAAATCGTAGTGTGGGGCTATGAGTGTAGAACGCGTGTGTGTTTTTTTTTAAACAAAAAACCTTTAACCCAAGATAAACCAATATAGCGCGAATTAATACCAGTAGATAATGGATTTTGATAAAAGGACATCACTCAAATTGTTGTACACGAATTAGCGCGATTAACTGACTGACTAAGATTTTATCTCACAAGCTACCATGTTTAGAACCCTTAATCAGAGATAAGATGATCTGGTAAACACCTCAATACGTGTAGTGAAGACATTTCAAAATCTCTATATTGTAGTGAATCGAATGATAAGGAGTATCGCTATCCTGCCGATATCGTTATCACGGTATCAGTTTCTGCTAAGCCCAGACCGTTGGATCGCCTTATAAAGAAATGGTAAGTTTTAATTCGTTTCCACATTAATTGTGCCCTGAAAGTGTGTGAACGAGTCCTATGATGACAATACTTCTTTTCCTCTCTCGGATAGTACAAAAACAAAAATGCTTACGTTGTTTATGACGCTGTTCGTGATGTTTCTTTACGTGGTGAGCTGGGTGAGTGGTTACACAACGTTTTTGGGAATGTGTTTCAGTTGTGCTAGTTCCGTGTGTTATCTTTATTGGTCTTCGGAAGCTTATAATTATTAATAAAGCTGAATGTATGATTATACGGATTACCTGCATTGTGGTAAGGATGTTTGAAATATTTTAAAACATTTTCGAATTAAAATTTAAAACTTGCAATAATTAAATAAAAAATCCTATTCGTTGTTGAATAAGCATGTTAAATATCGTGATCCGTTTTTAATTTCATTAGGAAGTAGGTGGGTAATTTTTAAGAGTGCCTACAGTCCATCTGACATTAAAACAGTGACGTCCATAAAACTACACCCAAATTTATCTTTAGGGTAAGTCCGGGGTAGATGGCCATATGGGAGAGATGGCCAATCGAAATATTTTAAGGACTGGTTCACGAGATGTCGTTGTTAAAAGTTTAGTTCGCTGCGTGTCGTGCGTGAGTGCAAAGGTACGGCAAAACATTTGGCGAAAAAAAAAGAAAAAGTGAGTAAATCCTTTGTTTTTTGTTTCGACTACTGTGAGTATTTTTTTGATGTTGATTGTTTCACACAATTGTAGTGTCAGTTTCTTAAAATAATGGTGATATTTGTGTTTATTGCAAAGTATACGAACAATTCTATGATAT
>MOOZ01001126.1:113211-127832 GCA_002930495.1 Cecropterus lyciades
GGGCTATCTAACACCAAAATAATTTTTCAAATCGGACCAGTAGTTCCTGAGATTAGCGCGTTCAAACAAACAAACTCTTCAGCTTTATAATATTAGTATAGATATACAATAGATACTTTGCGGATATAACTATATTATTTATATGATGGAAAAAAAAAACATATATTTTTTTATTTATTTATTTTATTTTGCTAAGAATCCCGATTCTGTGTTAGCAAATGCTGAGCCATCTCCTTTTATCTCTGCAAAATTAACTTTTATTAACCTTTATGTACCTACTGTAAATTGATGTGATAATAAAGTATATTATTAATAATTAATTAGTTGGTAATTAAAAGGTAATTCGCTCATCAGTAAAGTTTCCACTGTAAATAAGTACATAGAGTAAATTTGGAGCATAGGACTATACAAAAATAATTAATTAAAGGCAGTTTAAATAAGGCATAGTTAAATGTTAAAAGAAAAGAAGGGATAAGGTTCACAATAACATATTGCTTAATAGCAAGTAGAGTAGAGCAGAATGGTTCCAAACTCTGCAGGTGTTTATTATAAAAGTTACAAGCTCGAAAATATGCTATTATGTTCCCTAAATGACATCCGTTTAAAAAAAAATATCTATATAGGCAAGACTATCGGCATTGAATATCATATCTACGTATTAGTAAGTATTTAATCACCTTTGAGTTTTAAGTAACGTAATCTCTATTATTGCATCATTATCAGGCAATGCTCTTGAAATTGATAATGTTGAAAATAATTCTAGACAATGTATAATAATTATAACCTTGATTTATTTAAAGGTCGGATATCTATTAATAAACAACTTCGTAAATAGTTTTACTTAATTACCCATTTAACTAATAATTAGGTCTTTTTGTTATCTAGTAATATTCTAAAGATACCCGACACTTTCGGGGGAAAATCCAAATTATGAAAATCTTACATACTGAAACTCCTTATGACATTGCGCATATAAACATAAAACGCTTTCTACACTCATAGCCCCACAGTAGGATTTTCTCCTGCGTCGTGGGTGCCATATACACACAAAGACGAATACATAAACACCCAGACCCAGAACGGAAATCTAAACTCATCATTCAGATGTCTGCCTGGCCGGGAATTGAACCCAGGACCCATTGCGTGTCAGACCAGTATGGTGACCGCTCCACCACGTGGGTCGTCATTAAACGTTATTATTCGTTGCATATAGCAGTAGTTCGACACGCTTTAACTGGCACAATAAGTAACCAATAGATATACACATATTTCTTACTTTTAAACGAATGACACATTATTTTAAAGATGTTTTAACCCTTCTTGGTTCGACGCTTATTGCCGGCTTATAACAGCAGCATAGCGCTGTTGCATTATGATTTGAAGTGTGGTAAGGAAGAGACATACACTAGGCGTTATTTAGTCCTCGTGGGGTAATAACACATCGCAAGCTCTCAGGTAGGATGGTCTGAGGTGATTACAGATAAACGCCCGGCCGTCTACAAACGGCAGCTGCCACTTAGCATCGGGTGGACATCATCATTTGCAACCTTACTTTATTGAAAATCGCTGCGGTGGTTGACGATTTTAATCTAGGGTTAAATCGCTGGTTAAATTTGGTTTCAGGTGATCGAACGCTACCAGACTGAGAATGGGTCGGGCGGTCGCAGCAGCGGAATCCACTCGGCCAGCGCGAGCCCGTCGCCCTCCGAGCGTTCTTCACCACGCTCCCTTACTTCTAGGAACACTAGGGATATCACTCCTCCAGTAAGTTTGATAAGAATTTATTTTAAGGGTTTCATACTAACTAATATTGAAAAAAATAGTGGTATAAATTTCAGCTTCTAACATTGGCGTTCAGAATTTTGTGCCTAATAAAAATATATATATTATATTAATATATATACTATTATCAAATGCTAGCGTATATTTTTATGGGTTCTTTGGGAGAAATACCAGACATTTTTAGATTTTTGACGTAATATGCACTTTGAAAATAATTTTATTGAGTGCTAACAAATATTTTAATGATAATGAAAAACATTGTGAGGAAACTTACATACCTGAGCGCTCTCTGAAAAAAGTTCGCAAGCAGTGTGAATATACATGTATATTTTAGCATACTTCCATTATCATACAATGGCATGATACCGACTACAAGTCTAAGCGATATGGCTTAAACATCACCTTCGTAATGTTATTAGCAATTATTGCTAAAGTATCCAATTGTATAATTTTTTACCTTACTTTGTCCTAATACTTCACTTTTACTTTATCCTTAGTCCTAATTATCTTCTCCCTCCTCAATGTTTACATCATTATTTAGTAATATCAATCTTAATATTTCTCAAAATTATTTTTCGCACTTATTAACGTTTCTAATTAATTATTTCAAATAATACCTAAATTATTCAATTCACAATAATATTAGATTATCCAAAATAATTTGTAGATAATTTTTTGTTTTTATAGTTGTGGAAAAATAGATAACTTACATTTATGGTTACTTTTTGTTAGTTAGCACAATGCATAATTAATCATGTTTTTGTTTTGTAGCTCCGTGAAGAAGTCGATGTGTCTGACTGGGAGGAAGGTGACGCCACCGAGGATGCATTGGAGGTGCCGAGACGGGTACCCTTCCCTGAGTTCGGAGGCGACATCGTGCACCACACTGGTATGGAAACTTGTACAAATTGTCCATAGTTGCACTGCGGCCATATGACTACTAGATATATCGCATAGTGAAAACCAAACGAACCAAACTCTAAATTTCGGCAAATTCAATTTATCAAATAAATATATAAATTACATATAATATCCGACAACTGATAAATGGTGTACTGTACTATTATATTGTCAGTAATTTAGTTTTAAATCACGATAAAATATAGGAAATAAAACAAATAAAATATACTCATGAAATATAGTATTTAAAATATGGAACAATATGCCACATTGAAGTTTATTTAAATGATATATTATGTACTGTTATTTTACGTTTCATATGCAAACGTAAAACTACAGCTACAGAGAAAAATAGTCGATAATCAGTTTATATCAAGTTGTAATATCCTTAAATTTTATAAATACAGATAATGAAGATCGCGACTTCGATGAAGTGTCCAGCAGCGACATTCAAGCTGCCGACGGATCTTGGGAAGAGAACTGGCTGTTCCAGAAGAAGAAAATCAAAACTATACAATCCGTGCCCGTGCCCATGTTAGTTCCTAATTCGAATACTGAATACAGAGCTCTCATCGGCGACCGGGACGCTGAAGACACCACAGATCTATCTGACAACGCCAGTGACGCTGAGGAACAGGGAGAATTCAAAAGTGATGTCAAAAGGGTTTTGGATTCTAAGCATGTGATTGGAGGAAAACCAAAAGTTGACGACGTGTTGGACTTTGAACCGGACAGCCTCATGAGTGTTGACGGAACGGACGATTTCGAAAAACTATACAATGAATACAAAGAAAGCGAAGAAACAGTCGATGCTGTTAATACGAAATTTATTGAAAACGTCAATTCAGTTAATGAAAAGGTTAACGGGGATCTTGAGGAAAACTTGGATAATAAAAACGATTCCATTTTAATAGTTGGAGTTGACAGTGGCCCGTTACCGAAAGCAGAGTTTAATGTTAAGGAAGAAATACACAGGACGCTTAACGGAAACGCTGAAGAGTATATTGAAGATCTGAATCGCGGCACATCACAAAGTTTAGAAACTTCTATTATTGAGAATCACAATTACGCAGAAAACAAAGGTATTTAAGCGTTAATACTTCAATAAATTTTATATTTATCTTTTTTGTTAGCGACTTAATATAGATTGAACATGATTATTGCTTTCAGAATCTACCAACACGTTAAGTCGTCACGAGCGCGAGGGCGAGTACGAAGAAACTGTATCCGTACCAGTGCAGAGATACGCTGATAGCTTGCGAAGGAAACATTTCGAAGATGAATCACACCAGTAAGTTATCGTATTTTATTTGCAAGATATTGTTAAAAGAACAATGTCTATAAAACACTAGATACGAATTTCTTACAGAATAAGAAGATCTTAGGCAATAGACCACGCTGGAAAAGTATGAATAGGTAGACTTCACACACCGTTGAGTTTTATAAAGTCACCTTTCGATAATTTTTTATACATTAGAGAAAGTGGTAAATAATTTCAAATTGGCGCATGCATTAGTAAATTCAAAGGTTCGAAACCTAAACATACAGAAAGGGCAAAATTTCAAGGCAAAAGTTCAGACTGCAAAGGATGGTTATATATTATTTATCATAACTAAGGCAAACATCTACAACCATAAATGTGAAATGTAAATCTTTAAAACAATATATTTTTTAATTTCAGAAACTCAGCTCCTAGTATCGAGAAAGAAGAATTAATACCAGGTACTTAGTAATTTTCTATATTTGTTAAATTTATTTAAAAATATACAAATGTATAATATGATTAATTTTATTTAAATCGTTTGTTATAGGATCCATAGCATACAGAGAACGCAAAAAGTGGTTGAACTACGTCGACATGCCGAACAATCCATACTCACCAGAAGCTATCAAAAAGAGATTATCAGCCAAGAGCACATCATCATTGTTTGATACATTGACTAAAAGCAAGGAGTTCGATGACGACAAAATAGAGATACCAGACGACATTACTGACGATAGTGGAAATGTCAATGGCCACGCAAATAACACTGATGAAAGAAACATAAGTCGTGGTAATTCAGCACTTAGTGTTAGTACTGGGAATATTAGCATGAACGATAGACGGTCAATCAGTCCATCTCCTAAAGTACTTAAACATGGCGTAACCGACGAAAGTCCACAATATAAACGGTAAGTTTCTAATCAAATCAGAAATCTTAAAATGACTAACATTGACAAAATTGTGCAGGAAAAGTGCGAAAATTTTAATAATAATATTTTTGTTTTAGTTATGGCAGAGATTATTATATAAAAGAGGCAAAGACGTCAACCGGCGGCCGTAACACGAGCAGTTTTAGTGACACATGCTCTTTAACGAGTTCCATGAACAAATCAACCAGTTTAGACAATTTCGAAACAGAGTTCGCCTCGCCCGTAAGTGCCAGCAGTTCGTTGAGCGATCTCGAGGCATCCTCCCTTCACCAGAACATCACTCGCGCGGTACTGAGCCCTAGAAACGCGAGCCCCAACTTCGCCATAAATCCCATTTTCGAAAATGCCGATAAACAAAGCGATAACGCTGACGATATTGCGACAAGTAGACGCAACGTTAGCAAAAACTCAAACGTAAGGCATCAAAGTAAAAGTGTGTGCAATGGAGGTGACGGTTATGTGGAAAACGAGGATATAGTTAGACTTAAAATACCGAAAACGCCCGAAATAACTGAAGATCTATTCGAGTCGTACACGGACGTTAGGCGCAGTAACACCATACGGAGCGAAGACCTGTGCATTCGCGCCAAGCGCCGCCCAGGTCTCAATTTTGCTTTCGGTGGAAGCCTCAGGTTAAACAAAGGCTTACATAAAGATTTGTGGTGAATGAGAATTAATCAGTCCCAATATTTATCTAATACACCTCCAATATCAAAGCACTCGTACTGACAATGTAGATACTCGTAGACCGGAACCCTAACTCCGTCGAATCTCCGTCTACCATGTACAATACTTGCATAGACCAAGTCGATCATTTTAGGGTATACTCTAGGTTATTTCGTAGCATAGATCACGACCATAATTCATACATGAACGAATGTGGTGTAAGGATGGCTGAACAGCTAAAACCAAAAATATCTTCGTTTTTGACACCAAGTAACTTTGCCTGTTGAGTGTAATAGTTGGCATGTTTTATTTATTAAAAACTTGGCTGACTAACAGCACTCCGCACTTTATATTAATTGGACTATGATTCTAGATACGCACTCATATATTTGTGTACTTCTAATTAAACATTTCAGTACTATTACTACAGTAATCCTCAAAGAGATTAGTGGTGAGTGTTGTAAGATTTTGGTGAATGAAATTTTAACTAACAAACTAAAGAGGCTTAGCTGACGGACTAACCAGACCTTCTAAACACTTCCTCGCCATATCACCTTCCAAACGCTTCTGTATCGCTTCAATCGAAACGATTTGAGTATAATTAACAATCGGCATGCAGATCTATAACTAGTTTTATTTATTCTAATGTATTATATGACATAATATAGGTTATGTTTCCTGTGTCGCACGAGTAATTTAATATCACGCGATAGTGTTTTAACAGCACGCGAAACGTCGTTGAACCTTTAAAACTTTTTGTATTTTGGGCTTATAACGTTTTATCCAGTAACATTATCATGTTTATTTTAATCCACTTTTAACAATATATTATCATATCTTTTTAATATCATCAATCAGAAATAACTCATAACCATTATTTAATCTAAATTCCAGAGACTACTAATTGAGCAATTCAATACAATTGCGACAAATCAACAATACACGAATTTCGCCGGCAAAGACCAAATCCAAAATTCCGTAACGATGCCACATGACAACAAAGACGAGATTTTAATCGAATACGAAGACGTGAACGATCAAACTTTATTTTCCGCTAAACCAGTATACGTTGACGAAGACACGGACAAGCAATTCGAAGAAATATTACATTCAGCGTATAACACGGAAATCACCCCACTAACAATAACAATAGACAAACCACACGACGAACCGGCAAAATCGCCGAACAGCATAAGCGTGAATTCTAACAGTTCAAGCAGTATAGAAGACTCGATTAAAATATACAACGTACAAACTGGTGAAATTGTAAAATGTAAACCTGAAGATAAGGTATCACCGAGATATGAGCAAGCGCCTGACAGAAATGACAACATCAATATACCTGATAAGAATATCCCAGGAGAATCCATTGATAGGTTCAGTGCGAATGACGATGTCGACGAGGTAACTATAACACCACAACCGAGAGAAGAAAGATTGCCGCAGATCAGTGAAATTGAAGAAATCCTACTTCATCTGCCCAAGGTGAAGGAGCTGGCTAAGAAATTTGTTAGTATGGATAATCTCAGTGAACCAGCCAAGGTTAGTGGTTAAAGTTTACTTTAAGATTATGACTGACTAATTTGAGATAACAGATATCTATTTCATAAGCCGCTGTTTTTTAACTTCCGCCCAATAAAACATGTTTACAAAAATGTACAAAGGATTATAAATAGCTGTAAATGATCGTATGCGTCATAATATGATACAACATTTTAGATATCTGTAGCCCAAAATTAATCTAGTCTACAATAATATTATTTTTATGAAAGAGTTTGTCTTAATGATGTACGCTAGAAATAAAAGTTATGAAACAAAAATAAACCTACTTTTCAACACACTTTAAAAACAGGAGATTCTCAATTTAACACATTTATATATATATATATATATATATAAAAGGGTTATGATTTATTACAGCCCCCACCACAGCCATATAGCAGACGACGGAAAAGCAGGGAAAATTTGTTAGATGACAACACTGACCGACCGACAAACAAAGCGGTATACATGCACAGCCTAACAGCCAGGAGCATCTCCAAGGAATTCCGAGAAGAGCTGAAACTGTCAATGGCTACACCCCTCACTGTTCCCGGAGGCTCTAAAGAAATCCCCGAAGGCACTGAGGAGGTTACCAAGGAATCTGGCAGACCAGGGAGCCCGCTTCCAGAACCTGGATCAATAAAAACAAAACTAGCATTCTTCGAAAGCCTAAAATCTAAGTTCAGCACTAAACGACTAGTGGAAAACTGACATTATGATAGAACTATTTTAACAATGCGTATTTCTGCAATTAATCATACAAAAATTAAGACTTTTTATCAGACTTCGTCTTTCTCAGAATCTGGTGTAGATTTCATTTTAAAATAATTTTCCAAAATACATTTGCAAGTAAGTTTTAATACTGAACAAATTCAAATATCAGTAATCAGTTCCAAAATAGCAGTTAGTAAAAACTTAACACTTGCGTATTTTTTATCGGAACTACTCATATCTTCTTTTAAAGATTCAACGTCCTTATCTTGTTTACTGACTTCCATTGATTTAATGGGACAAAATAAATGTTATATGAAATCTACCCAATCGTCATCAATTTAGCCATTCTGATCAATCATTCGATACGGATTCGTTCAATTTTCTTTTTAATTACAATTCACGTTATGTAATATTTCTACGTCACCAGTTAGTTCGACTACAACTTGTTTACTCCCTTGTAAACTTGTGAGGTAGTTATAGATGTTCGGAGTTTGTAGAATAATTATTTCAATAATTTAAATGTTAAACTAATACCTGTTGAAGGGTAATCTTAAAACTAGTGTTAAGTGAGGGTATCTACTAAAAACAACGCATTGTCAATAACGTAAAAATGTAATGGCGCCTAATTTAACTACAAAATGTACTTACTCGTTTCAAATTAATTGACTTACAGAATCAAAGGTACTTAAGTTATTCCGTATATTCTAAGTTTTGATAAAGGCTTTATTGGCTAAAATTCTGAGATACGAGTTGAGATATTACAATAATATTGGGTTGGGTGGGTAGGGTTTTATATTGTGAACTGATTAAATGAGTGGTCACACAATAATATCGTTTATTAGGTTACGGTGTAAATATATGGTGCCATTTGTAATCTTTACATGTTTAGCTAAAGCCAAAGTTGTAAATAGCATATCTATGTATCTGTAGATCCGTGGGTAATTAATATATATCTCTAGAGGTTGTGTCCATACGTGTATCACTAGGTCAACTACACAAGGATTTCGAATGCAATAAATATACTGCTAATAATATATTTATAAATTTAAAATATTTAAATATTTTTCCCATAAATCATTCAAAACGAAATTTAATTAAGATCGTCAATTGGGATTTATTTTAAAATTGAGCGCCATACATATATTTTCACATTTAAAAATCTTTTGTGTGGTTGATCTAATGATGTAATAATAACTTTTATTCTAGTTTTATAAGTGCAATATGTCTGCTATATATAATGTGATAAACAGTATAGTGGATTTATAAGATGTGAAATTTTACCATGGTGTATCTGGTAACGTGATTCGGTAACTCTTAATGTACTTGGGAGTAAAAATAAATACAAAAAAAAATCATTGTTTTATTTGTATTAATATTAAGTATATATATATCGGATAATAGTATTCCTTATGTCTTTATAATAATATTTATACATTTGACTGTTACAAGTTTTATTTAATTTAATTGTTGTTATAACCTGCATTGTACATATATACCTGTCATTTTGTTTAAAGAAAAACAATATCATAAATTTATTCGACGTATTATTCGAGGTCGTACTTAAGTACTTACTTTATTAGATAAAGGAGCAAACGAGCAAGCAATCCGCCTGATGGTAAGTGGTTACAGAATAGAACATATAGAACAGGGGGTTCCATGTGAAGTTCATCACAGATGTGTTGCCACTCCCGAGGACTATGATGATTTCCTCATATATTAAAAATATATATAAAATATTGTTGCATTGATTACCTTACAAGGCATCTTACAAGGCATCGCCAAATATTTAACAGATACAAAATCAATGATCGCATTAGTCTTAGAAAAACTATAAATAATATTATGTAAATTATATTACGTAGCACCTGTTACAGTCAACACATTGAAAAACTCACAGTGCAAACTTTTATCTCAGTATTTGTACATGTTGTTGATACAAATAGTTTAAGTCTCCTGTCTATTTACTTAAATGTCATCATCAAATAAAAGATAACTAAAAACTTAAAATAGAATTTAAATATCTACATAAAATATAACTTCTTCTATTGATAACGTTTGTAATCGCCTTTTAATATAATATTTTTAAAAATATATTTTTATAATAAAATATAAAGATCGAAATATACATATTTTTCATAATATAAAAGTAGCAAATAGACAAACAGTCTACTTGATGGTAAGTGGCCACTCCCACCCACAGACGTCTGTAATCAACCTCAGATAATATAATAATCTTAGCTAATGTTGGCTATAGTTGCGTTGCTAAGCTGTTGTTAAACCTCTTTGCATTAACAGGTCTCCCTTTCAAAACCCAAACCCTGCTGTTATGAGGCAAAAACAGTTACGGCTGTGATGTGAGGGACCAGGAAAGATTAAACCACCTTCAAGATACATCAATAAAATATACCTAATGTTTTATGATAAGGTACCTTCTCCATTTCTACAGAATGTTTTCTCCTGTAGCACCAGAGGAAATAGTCAATTAGACTTGAATTTGGTACTTCCATATTCTGCTTTTTGCTTTTCAACCTATCTTCTATACTCTTCTTCAATAGTTCCACTGCATGTATTGAACATCCTCTAATCTCCACTTCTTCTTCTGACCCACTCTTCAAAAGAACATCTGTAAAAGTACGAAAAGAATATAGAAACTGGAAAATATAAATAGTAACTGAAAATTATATCATAACAGCTCATATTATTATTTGGGGTAAAAATAGTAGGTCAGTAGTATTTGAAACAATAAGCCAGTAGTTCTGGAAGGTGGTAGAAGAATATAGTTTGACCGACTTTCATATGTCATCATCCTAGTCTTCGTTCATCATAGATTTCGGGAGTAGCAATGCATCGGTGATTTACTTCAGATAGAAATCCTGTTCTGTATAAAGTTCCTTACAGAGGTCCATGGGTGGCAGCGGCCACTTACCTTGTGGACAGCATGCTCGTTTGTTACTTCAATCTTATGAAAACAAAAAAAAATAAGTTACTAAAAGTATTATAGAGATTTTGCTGCTGCATGTGTGTATTGATACACTTAAACAATGTTTTCTTGTGCTACTATAAAAAGTGTTGATAAATATCTAACATGCGCATAACTTGAAAAATCAGAGCTCTCTAACTGAGACTTGAACTTTGTGCCTGGGACTTGAAAGACTAGTCTATAACTGTAAGAAAAAAACTACTACCATCACTCACCATTTCTCAACTTCTCCATCAAGTCATTTGTGTAGCTCATAGCTCCGAAATAGACTAAGACTTGTGGCACTCTGTAGTCAGCAAACATTGTCATCTTATCTATATCATAAAACTCTCCCCATCCAGATCCACCAAAGAAGTTCCATAAGTCAGCTACCAGAATCTGTGCTCTTTTGTATAATGACACTTTCCGTCCCTTATACAATGCCTCGTCTTGGAAACAAGGGAAATTATCAACAACTATCTTTAATAACTTTACAGCTGACTTGTTAGCTTCTTTCAAACAAGTTTCAAACGTTCCATTATATTTTTCTATAAGTATGGATCCAACTTCATGCAATACAGATATCCTCTGATCAAAAAGTGGTATCTCAGCTTCTGTATCACCTTTCATAATTTTCTTTAGATCCTCCTCGGTTATCTTTGAGTAATACACTGGGTTTGTAATATCATGACCTTCCTGTAATATTAATACTAATCTACTTAATATTTTATATTACAAAACTAGTTAACTTGTTCATGCAAGTCTCAAATACATCTATGGATTCTATCTTATGTACCCACTTAGAACATAAATATATACATGTAGTTAAATGTGATTGTTTGATTTTACAGTCATATTAGCTAGTATTACCATTAACAGGGGTGAACCCAGAATTCTCTATAGAGCAGATCGAGACTATGTTGTGTTAATTGAGTATTTTTTGAGGAGGAATCTGCACAGTTCTTCTATGTAAAAAATCTTTAAAATTTCTCATACAGTCAACTTTTTGAAAAGAATACATGTAATTTTTTTAGCCACTACCATATTCCCTCTAAGACTGTAAACACTAGTCCAATTATTGAGGTAATCTCTGCATAAACTGAATTAAACTTAAATGCTTTCCACACTCATAGCCCCACATTAGGATTTTCTCCTGTGTCGTGGGTGCCATAGACACACAAATACCCAGACCCAGAACAGAAATCTAAACTCATCATACAGATTATCTGACTGGGGATTAAACCCGGGAAATAAATTTTTATCCTCTTAGCTCCATCTTTATCCTCAGAACTGGCAACATATTTGCTTTAGGGAAAATCCCTGTTCTATGTGAAGTTGGTTACTAATGTCTATAGGTGGCAGTGACCAATAACCACTATGTAGACTGCAAGCTCATTAACTATATCAAATTCACTAACTGAAAAGAAATGTTTTTATTTTATATAGACTCACAGACGCAATTACAAATTGTCAGTTGTGATACTTTTTCTTACAACAACAATCTTATAAAAAGAAATATTAATCCATACATCCTTGGTTATCTTACCTTAATAGCTCTATAAAGGGCAGCCTCCAAAGCATAGTAACCTGTATGTCCATTGACAGTCCACTGTTCCTGCTTAGTTTTGGACCAGAAACAGAAGTTCAAGGCATCAGTCACAAAAACCCAGTCAGCAGCTCTCGGATGTTCTTTGCTAGGGTGGATTATGTCAGCACCTGTCTCTGGTATCTGAAGACCATTCTCAGTGATGTGGGACAAGAGCTGTTCAAACAATAAATCTATAATAAGCACAAGTAGGAGTATCACATGATAAGTCATGATGGTAAGTAGCAAATGCTACACAAATACAAATACCTGTAATTAAGGCTAGTCAGAACTGGAGTCCTTCCTGAGGTCAGCTACTGATTCATTACTACCCCGAAGTTGTAACTCCACATGTAAGTAAATATCTCTTACTGTAGCCTTCAAACCAGAGTAAACAAGAACTTACACTGACATTATGAGGTAGAAATAGATGTGGCAGTAGTTTCTCTGGAGTCAAAACATATTTCACAAGATCTGAATTTATATCCCCATTAAATCAAGCAATTATATATTTTTGTTATATTGGTCAGTTTTCTAGTTATTATAATGTGAGAATTTACATCCATGTATCAGCCCTTTGATATTCATTGATGAACAAAGGCCTCCTCTAATAGGTGTTTTAACATGCGTGTTGGTGACTGCATTGGGTGTTAATGTTACTCAGAAAGACGCTTCTGCCAATCTCCCAGATTCATTTCCTTGCCTTCCTTCAGGAAATGAAGCGTTACGTAGATACGTATGAGAAGGAATGTTACTCAGCACCAACACCTCACGGCACTAATGCCACACCGCAACTATGAGAAATTACGTTTAATAAATTGAATGATGTTTTCATAATTATTTTTATAGATTGGGATGTTACCTTATCACAGAGTTTTTCGATTCCATCATTATGTATTTTAACATAATGCGCGTTTTGGGCAATAAATTCTCCAGATTCCGCTGGTCCCAGCACACCGTCTCGTACCATTTTATTAAAGATATAACACGCAAAAAGAGGCAAATAGCTACTAGAAACTACTTCACTCTTCACGTTTATCTGATAATTTTCACCATGATTCACATTTTATCAGGATAAAAACTTTATTTTGAAAGTTTATTTGTTAACGTCAAAAGCAAATGTCAATAACACCTGACTAAAACGTTTAGTACCAAATACTAATGTTCATTAATTGTAGACCTTAAAAAATATATATTTATTTACAGTGTAATAGCATTGTTTTATAGTGTAAGTTTCTGACTCAAAAATCGGAAATTTGTTTTACATTTTTTTATTGTAACGTACTTTGTAACGTACTTAACAACTTAACCTCAAAAAATTAAAATGTCAAACAGAATGTCAGCTACCACTAAAGGATTTGACATGATTTCATCAAGACTCAAATTAGTAAACGGCAGTATTTAAATTAAATTTTGTTTTGAATTTAGCATAAAGTTACAAAGAAAGAATACAGTAACCAGTGTTTTATCTAGAAATTTCCAATCAACACTAAGATGCCGATAGACGTGCAAGGTACATTCGTTTCTCAAAAGATAAACAAGATACGTTGGATACCGGAAGAGTATGTGGAAACTAAGCACTTCTTCACCGGGAGTTGGGACGACGATGATAACTCCGTGAAAGTGTGGACATTTGAGAGTCCACATGAAGACGAGGATGTAGAATACCCTCGACAGCTATCAGAGTACAAAGTGGACGGCGATGTCACAGAAATACAGTTTACTGAAAAGAACACTATCGCAGTTTCCTCTTCTGATGGTAACGTGAGGTTGTTGGAAGTCAGCGCTTACGACAGACAGGCGCCGCTTAGAGAAGTTTACTCATGGGATAAGTTACACAAATTCGGGTAAGGTTATGTTTTTTTTATACATTGTTGTTTGCCACAGTATATCGTTTAATTTATATTCGTTCATCAACCCATTATTGTCCCATAATTAGGCACGAGTCACCTCTCAGAGTGTAGCTCATAGCTCCGAGGGTTTTTAGGCCATAGGCCACCTCTGGCCAAATGCGCATTGGTAAACTTCACACACCTTTTGGAGGTTTACATTTTTAAAGAACTCTCAGGTGTGTAGGTTTATTTACTATATATCCATTCACCATTAAATGTCAATGGAAATATCCCTCTTACTAGAATATGGCTATCTAACAGAAGTTTATATTCAACAACAGATGAAAGATGGAATCTACAAATCTGTCAAGTTAATTTGTGTTGGCTAAGAGTGAGGCTGATTATAATAATGAATGTCCATACACATGGCCTTAGCCAGGATTCTCTA